>JALIZH010030635.1:47500-95635 GCA_030522465.1 Rhipicephalus appendiculatus | reverse complement strand
GGATAACTACTGCGATGGTTGCGAGATGGGCGCAAGGCAAGATGGCGTGATAGTTACAAATGAAGGCATGGCTTCCAGTCATTAACGCAATCAAGCGTTTCCGACGTGAGCGATGGCCGACCATGCTATTCCTCCTCTTTCCTTCCTTCCATCCCATAGCGTCTGCCTCCTCCCCACCCGCTAGTGAGGATGCAAATGGAGGATGGAGATCTCAGATTGCGAGACTGAGATCGTATAGATAGATTTGCGTTGGCCGCATGGCTATCGCCCCTTTTTCAAAGCGGCCGCCAGGAAAGAACGGGTTCGACGTACGCTCTCAGCGGCCGGGCTTTGAGCGGCACCACCTGCCATCCGAGAAGGAATGACTTCGCGGCAGCAGCCGGAAACGCGATTAGCCCAAGCTGGCGGCGTAATTGAAGCAGAGTGGGACAGCCGTTCCTGGCTAACAAGTTCTTCAGTCGTCGAGCTTAAAGGCTCTCCCCTTTTTCCTCTCGACTCCTCACATCCCCTTTCCAAGTTCCTTATCGGGCAGAACTTCTCCTTGTACAGTCTGGCTCGGATGAGAAGGGTGTCATAGAGAAACCTTCCATATCATGCCAAGCATGGCAAGCAATAGTATACTATAGAGTGAAATTTGTCATATTTAAAGAGAGCTGACATAGAGAGATAAAAAAGTCACAGACATGTAGTCAAGAGTTCGACGAAAGTTCGTCAGGTAATAATGATGATGAGGAAGTTACGGCCACTGACCAAGTCAACGTAAAAACACACAACAGACGTTTTGGGACACGTACGAGTTACAGAAGAATAAAAAGATAACTCACTATTTATAAGTAGCCAAGTGTAGATTGGCGGTGTAAAGAGCCTTGCGGAAGGCGCCGCTTGCAATGCTGGCGCGGAAGCAACAGCTTAACCGCAAAAAAACAGACTACACTCAATGAATGTACATAGAACCAGTGCCTCTATATACAAGCGCAATCTTTCTTCGCCATGGTCGTCCGAAAAACAAGTTCACTTCTCTAGCGACGTTCTATGAGAGGGTGGTCATTTTTTTGTCAAGTTGAAAATATTGTCATACTGGTAATTAGCGCACTCTCAAGGCAAGGGATGGATAACAAAGAGACTACTTGATGGTAACGCTGCGCTTTTGTAATCTATTGGTTGTTTGTCCCTTGTCTTGCGAGTACGTTAAACACTAATATTCATTACGCAACCAATGTTCAGCAGTTCAAGCGTCAGTTTCCTGTCCCGTCTTATAGACAATAGAGTAGTAAATTGAAAACTACCACTGAAGCGAACTAAGGTATCAATAGTTTAACGTGGAATGCTTCTCTGCGAACGGCGAGCGCGCACCTTCACCACCTCTTTTAGGGTGGTACCAAGCTCCCTCGAATACTTAGCAAATGCAAAGAGATTATTTAATTGCATCTATATACTTCGTTTGGACACACACTGTAGAATTAATAGTATTCAAAAAATATTTTCACGCATAAACACATTGTGTCTCCGCCATTTCGCACTTGAAAAAATATAACAACATAATGCTACGTGTACTTTTTTTTTCCACCAAGTTTAGTTGCATGAGTTCGGCATCTGAGGTATGCAATACTCTACTTTCCGTAAGAACGTATGATTCGCCAAGTTTGGTTACAACGTTCTCATTAGTAGAACTCTTATCACACGATACAAATTGCATCTGAATTCGCAAAACCCGGTAATTCGATTTCGATGTTGTACAAACAAACCACGCTAATGAACCCCGAGATCTCGAATCAGTGGAAATGTCCTTGCGCACCAAGTTGTAGAACTGACTTGTCAGCTTGTTGAAAAGGTGAGATATCAGCTCTCTATAAAAGAAGTCAGATTTCGGTATACCTTGTAAAGGTCCCTTGCCGGTGACATTCCGTAGGCCAGACCACCTTTCACTAAATGTTGCTTTCACTCAGCTTTTGCGAGAGTTTTGATGTAGTGTGGCTGTCGCAAATAGTGTTACTTCGTTGACATCTTCTCTATTATCCATGTATTACCAATCAATGATAGTGTCAACGCTGTGCTGGAAGGTGTATTCACAAAACAGCGCCAATTATTCGGCTGCTCCTGTGCCTTATTCAGGGCCCTTTACTGGCTTACGCCTACTTTTTATGCAACATGCTATCGGTAAAAAATTGTACGTTCCAGACGACTGACGCTGCGCATGTCTCGTGGGCCTGTAGGCTGCGCTGCGATTCGTCTAGCGAGAACCACAGGTTTATCGATCCTGAACATGGACACAACTCTCGACATGGATACCGCCCTGTTTGCATTTTGAACCAATCATTGAACCCGTAACCACATTGTGAGCCAATCAGAGCTCAGAAGGCGAGTCAACAATGAAGCGGAAGGTGGTGGTGTCAAGAACCCCAGCGCAGGTCGCATACCCTTTCTTCCCCCTTCCTGATTTCTCCTCCTCCTCTTAGTCCTCCTCCTCCTCATCATCAAAGTGTATTTTTCCCTCGATAAGTCACCTTCTTGTTTGCTGAATACTCGCGATCATCTGTCGCGCATTTGATTCAAATGGGCGGAGAGGCTTGGCCTCCCCGTCCCGACATGGGTCTAGCCAGGAGTTGGATGTATAAACACCACATCCTCTTTCGTCCGGACCAAATAAATGTCTTTTCTCTCTCTCTCTGCGGTAGTTAAGTGGTCAGGGTAGGTACACGCAAAATCCAGTGTAGGTACACGCACTGGCCCGAAATACAGCTTTAGATGGCAGGAATTATGAGGTTCCGAAGTCACGTTGCCAAAGTAGATAATGAGAAAGAAAAAGGGAGAGAGAGCAAATGAAAATATCACCCACATTGACGGTCTGTCTAGTGTGCACGCGGAAAAAAAATGATATAATCGAAAGCTATATTTCGAGAACGCAAAGTGAAACCTAGGACTATCCTATTAAAATATGCAACCGATATCTTCTGACGAGACGGAGTTCGAGCGAAGCGTACACGATGGGCTGTCATGAATTCCAGGAGCGAAGTGCCGTCCTCCGTTACCATGGGAGTAAAAAAAAAAGAAAAAAAAGAAGAAGATAACGGTATTTCCAACGCCAGCAAGATATCAGTCGTATAAGGTTACCTGATGGGACCTCACAAGATGATGACTTCTCAACATGGACAAACCTAAAATGACAGTAGACCATGCGTTTTCGTTCGACGATATTGCTGGACTAGATAGCGTTACCTTTTGCAAAGAAAAAAAATGAATGACGCTCGATGACAGGATGCCAGCTCGGCGATATTGCTACATATAATAATTCCCAGGAATACCTATAAAACGCAACCTGCGCAGTTGATATCGGTAATACTTCCCAGTGACAGATTATGAAGGCATTGCGGTTCGAGCTCGGCGCTGCGGCACCTCGGCCCGTGGCAATGTGGCGCTTGAGTGCTACGCAGCACGAACGGGCTGCTGGTGTTTTAAGGACAACGCACCTTGACGAAGATCTATGTATTACTTCTTAGTGTATATCTACGTGCGCTTGACTGAGCGTATTATCTATGTGTATATGTTATCATTGTATGTACCAAATTCAACACCCTACACTTGGATTATCCCTCCAGACGATAAACCAGCCCAACAGCTCCGGAAATATCATTAAAAATTTTCCTCCACTTATCTATCTTCAATTTGTATTGCAAAGCGTAAAACAAGTGCCGTCTCAGACTCAAAATTGGATGTCGTGTATGTGGTGGCAAGGCGGATAGCGATACAAGTAATCGGACACCTCAGGCGGCCTATCTCAGGCCGCTACAAATATTGACAGAAGCAGGGAAGCAGCTTCGAGCTGCACCTACTCCTAAACTTGCCCGGTCTTTGCTCTGCGCAGTGCCGACGCACTAAAGCAATTTTCCACTCGTTGGCGACAGACATAACCGACACAGCGTGGTCACGGGGTGGAACGCCCCTTCCTCCACGCAGCACATAAAGAGACGCCCTGAGCGATGAGACTGAAATGTTGTGTGATGAATTGAAAGTGACATTGACAAGCACAAAAACAACCGCTTTGATCACTTTCTTAGTGATGGGGGAATATACTAATAATTATCTTCTGGCTGACCTCCCTGCGTTTCGCATAACATTGATCCCTGTCTTTCTCTCTATATCGAATTTATATTTATAGTTTGCCTACGCGGTTGTTCACCATAGTTGAAACGCAGTGATAATTATGCAGATTCAACGCACAACTATGAATAAAACAGCCATTTCGACGGGCGACGCTTGGTGCTAAGACAACTTTCAGGAAATAAGAAAATTAAGGCGAATCAAACCACTTGGGTGTTATGAATGACAAAAGAAATGAAGTGGTCAATGGATACCTAAACGCACAAATACGCATCGAGTGAACATGAGAGGTAATAACCAGAAGATAGCAATGAAGGCTTCAGCAACGAGTAAACAAGAACTCGAACGGATTCTACACGTGACACCACAATTGCTCTCATCGGACCAGCGAGCAAGCAGACAGATAAAACTGCCTTGTGCTGTTGGTAGACATATACAGACACAGTAAAGGGTGCCGACACAAGCACTGCACTGGCTCTGCGCACGGAAGCTAGCGCTTCATCAAGGTTTCGCTTCATCAATGTTTAACGGAGCGTTACCAGAGAGTTCCATCTTCCCAATGCCTGGCCCCTGGTGCCATCGAGACGCCGATACTTGTTTCAATGGCTGAGGCCACAAAAACGTGCTTATGGGCATTGACCATTGTTTGTGGTACCGTTGTATAGAAATTGTTGCTTTCAGTGCACGAGCAGCCTTCATTCGTTGCTACTCGGTTATTCTTTCCCGAGGACCAGGTGGGGCTCTTTAACTGAATTCGGCGGTGTCCTTACGATGCCGTACGTAGCGAAATGCGAAACTACATAAACGTTTCTTGGCAATGTCATTGCAGTGTCAGAAGTGTATATCTACCGATGGACAATATTAACGCTAATTACTTAATACAAACACAGTTCGTTACTTAATTGCCGCGGCCTCTCATCTTGGGTAGTTCGAAACTGTGGGCCCCCCTACGGCGCAAGTCGCCGCCGATTGGGACAGATCCATCTAGCGGTGGGTTGTGGGTTCGCCCTCTGTATTTTATTTTCCCCTCATTAAGGCGAAAGCCTTATATGCCTCATCAAACGCGAAATTTGACCATTGGCGTCTTGCGTCCCGCGGCATAGAGGACGAGTAATGCAAAAGATCATCACGAGATGATGTCCATATGACGTCAAAATTACGTCATAGATAACCAAAATTTCTGACGTCACAGTCACGTCCCGTGAATTCACGTCACATGATAACGTCATTACATAGCATCGTAGCTTGGTCAAAGGGGATCTTATCACGGAGGCAATGCAAAACCAGGTAAGGTGCCTCCGATTCCGGAGGCAGTGCAAAACCACGTTAGGTGCAGAAAGCTTTCGAAGGGTGGTGGGGCAGCATCAGTGCATCCGCTGAGAGGAAAAAGAAGGTGGCTTTCGCCCTCGAGTCGTCTTAAGTGAATGTATAAGGGACCCTTTGAGTTTTTAAAGGGGCCATGACACCGAATTTTCGATCATAGTCGGGGTTATGGGGGTTGATCCCTGTGCATTGACAAATAAGCTGGCGAAATTTTAGCGGATTGGTTTAGCACTTAATTTATAATTAAATATTTTTAAAACACGCGAGCGGTCTGAGAGTCGGGCAACACTGGCGCACTCTCGAGCAATGACGTAACGAGGAGCTAGCTGTGCGAGCGTCTGCATTCCGGCAAACGATATTGTTCCATGGTCAGCTGCGCGTGAAAATGAGATAATTTAGCTTTCTTCAGCTTGGCACTGAAACTGGACAAGCTGCAGCGGCTGAAACTTCGGTAGAACACGACGGCTCCTATCCTTCCAGCACATGACCTCACACGCGCCATGGCAAAATGGCGGTCGTCCGTGGTGGGCGGGTTTTACGGCAGGTGATTTCTAGGGCTTGCCTTGCACTGAAATATTTTTTACGGCCCATTTTTCATATCAGTAGAGGCATAACACATCCTCTATTTCTATTTTTCGCTGAAAACCACAAATTCGTGGGTGACCGTGTCATATGGCTCCTTTAAGGCGCTAGCTTCCTAGCAA
The DNA here is from genome assembly GCA_030522465.1 of Rhipicephalus appendiculatus. NCBI lineage: Eukaryota > Metazoa > Arthropoda > Arachnida > Ixodida > Ixodidae > Rhipicephalus > Rhipicephalus appendiculatus. The sequence goes on along the minus strand of JALIZH010030635.1, from coordinate 89,510 downwards.
CATTATGTGCCTTCCTCGGCGACTTCGGTCTGCTTCTTGTCAACCTGAAGTTGAGATCTCTGGCTGTGTCCGAAAACCCCAAAACTCATATAAAAAGGAGGTAATGGTTCGAGATAAGAGTTGTATTGGATACCTATGATATCGAAGCATAAGTTTACTTGAGGGCCAATTAACTGTCAGGATAAATAATGAAATTTAATTGAATAGATTAATTTAAAAAAAGCACAGGTATTCTTTAGAGCAGCTTCGATCGTCGCGGCATCTGGCGGAGCAGATCTCAACCATGCGCATCCTTCTCCGTGGCCTCTGAGATCGGCTTCGACAGCGCGCCGTCGCGTTGCCGGAGTTGATTGCGGAGGCCACGCAGAGGAAAGCACAGCCGTAAAAACCCAATTAACAGTCAGGAGTACACTGAAGCTACGGAAATTGACGACCGAAAGTTAACTGAAAGTCTATACAAGTCCACCAAGACTTCACCAAACGCTATGGGCTAGCGCCATTAAAGACACATAAATGGAGCGTAAAGGTATATAGCCAAACTTTAATAATTTTTACTGATAAATTAAAAACTACAAGTAGCACTTCCCTATAATTTTCCTGGCTTTTTACTGTTGCCTTCATACAGTCGTGTTTCATGAAACAATGACGAATTACACGATTCATACTTCTGCTTTCGTTCCGAAAGCAAAAATGTAGCTCGCATGAAAGCGCTCGAAGGATTCCAGAGCGCCGGAAAATAAATAAGTTTCTAGAATTCTCTCTTTTTTATGCCATCAAGTTTTCTACGCCTTCCGCATATTACACGAGAAAAAGGAAAATACGCAAAATTTATCACCTACAGCGCACGACTTTCGTAATGCCCGGTAGGCGATAAATTACTCAGCGAAATTGTCGCCGTGTGTTTTAGCGGAACGCAGCTTCCAGCGCAATTTGGTTGTTGTCTTCGCGTGGCTCAGAAATAAAACGTTGTTGTAGCACAGTACACGAATTCCTCTGCCCACAAAAATGACTCGTTGCGCACCTGCAGGAAAAATGAAACGTCACATCGCTTCTTTTCAGAGCCGTTGCTTTTTTTATTTATTATTATAGTGTTAACAAACATTTCTTTTCTTTCATTATTTATTATCTGTCTGTCGCTTCAGCTTGTGAGGCCAGGACACAACTTCCACATTCTAATTATGACTTCTTAAAGAAATAGGCAGCACATGGCGAGTGGGTGTAGTACGTTTCAGCCAGGTGCGACTTCGCGCAACATTTTTCGCCAAAGTCTCGCTGAGCTTATTTTAAAATTTCCTCTCGTAAAAGTGATGAACATTCCAAACCCGTGCGTAGCTGCTTTGCACGAGATACATGAAATGGGTGCAGAAAAAGAACACAAAGAATTCTAAACCATCTGTATAATGGCGTAAGATTTATTCTTTTGGAGGTAAATTCAATTTGCTCCTATCTTGACTTTTGTGAAGTACTATAATAATTGCATGTGCTAAAACAACAACTATAGCGACTCATTTTTTATGCGCGCTTCATTTTGCGGCCATCCTTCGGCTCCCGCAAGCGCGCAGATAACGTGCGCTTGTCCAACGGCCTTCGGGGAGTCATCTCCCTCGACGATGATGTACTGCACACAGACATTCGCGTCAGCGGTAGACGCAAACAAATACTGACGCCACTGACGTGAATCTAGTGCCGTCGGCTTAGAAAGCGGCGTTGCGTAGCCGTCGTTGAGGCGCCTACTCTAATCCCCTTCAAGCTGTCGCACGGCATGACAGCCAGCGTGCTACGACAGCACGATTCTCACTGGCGCCTTCGCACGAACTGGATATGCCTCGAACTTATTACGCAATCCTTCCATTTTTATTCCCCAGAAAATGGGGGGGTATTGGTTAAAAGGTCTTAGATCTCTTTTTGTTTTGTCTGTATTTCTTTGCTTGTCTGTCACTTAACCATCCGATTTTTTTTTTTTTGCTTGTTTGTGCTCTCTTTTAAGAAGGGAAGGAAGGAAGGAGGAAAAGGAAAGAAAGGCAGGAAGGTCAACCAGACACGCGTCCGGTTTGCTATCCTACACTGGGGGAAGGGAAATGAGGGTTAAAAATAGGGAGATAGAAAGAAAATAGTATACAAAAAACACTGCTGCGTTCCATAGTACTGGGCGCAGGATCTCGGGCGCATCACGTTGTACGGTTAGGTAGACGAGTAATGGTGCCTACTGAAGGCTTGCAAGTACTGGACATAGACCATCCAGCACCTGTTTCACGCACTGTGCGTATGGAGATTTGAGCTTGCCGACGAACGTGCGAAGTGTTTCTAAGAACGACTGAAGAACTATGACGATTGCTTTTGTCTTCTTCAGGCAACTGGTGAGTCGTTGATTCAGCGTTCACTCTTTTAAGAAACAGTGCCAATGAACTCATGAGCTGAGGCGGCCAAAATAAACAGAATATTGAAAGAATATTTTGAAGTATCTGATATGTAGCCCAAATATGCCTAATGTTTTTATACGTAGTAAACAAGCTCGTGCATGAAATGACGCGCTACAAAAACCAGTCATAGCACTTAAATTACTGCTTCCGAAAGTATATGCTTTTTCTCAGTATTACACAAGAAAACCGACTGCATATATTTTTGCAATTGCGACTTTTTCTATACACTCTTCGTAGCTGTAATATTACAGTTGGCTGCTTGATATATCAACTATGATTAATACGTAAGGCAGGCGAAAAAAAATATATTGCGGCAACTTACACCCACTTTGTGCATTTGGTGTTAATGTATTCGGCTTCCTTGTCACTGAAACTGCGATTTATAATGTAGTGGTCAACCAGATCCAACAAACGTAAAGGTCATAGGCGAGGTCTATACGTGTGGTTTATCGGTCCTGACGTCAGCATTTTCACTAACAGGGCAACGACGATTGCTGTGAGCTTCTGTTCAACCTCAATATGGTCTTCCCTAACTTAAAGAACTGCGTACCTGTCGAAGAAGTTTCATCCCGCTGCGTCATCTGGAAGTTTCGTTAAGATCAGCCTCTTCAGGCTTGCAATGCTCTTCTGTATTTTTTAAAATTTTTTTTGTTCATTGTGCTTCAGGAATCATTCGAAAAGTTAATCACTGCGAAATATTTATCCTAGACCGAGAAAACTGCTTTAACGCACTTTAAATTTACCAATACTAAAAGAGCAGACGTCGATTGTGCACCCGTAAGAACTCAATATATTTAATAAAAAGAAAATCTCGGAACACCAACACTGAATTAATGAAATGAAAGGAACTTCTTGATGCACTAGCAGTAACCACTATTTCGCACCTCTTAAAATAACAATAAATGTTGATTTTTTACTTCCCAGAACCCCGATATAACTATGAGGGGACATAGTCATATCGTGGAACGTGTAGTGGAGGACTCCAGAAAATTCGATGCCCCTGGGGTTCTTTGCCGAGCACCTAAATCTAAGTAGACGGGCCTCTAGCATTTCCCCTCCATCGAAATACAGCCTCCACAGCTGGGATTCGATCCCGAGACATTCGGGTCAGCAATCGAGCACGATGACCACTAGACCACTGTGGCGGGTACCTATTAAGATAATTCAATCCATTAATCAAGTCTTCAAAACTTTTACTTCAATCAATCTATTCCTATAGCATCTCTACTTTAACAGTGAAGTTGTTTAAGCCGGCTGTAAAAACTTTGATGTGTACAAAAAGCTGTCATCATCATGAATGGGTATGTGCCAGAGAAATTAGGTATATCCCACTACTCACAGCTGGTCCACTAAAAATGAAGAAGGCAACAGACGCGCGGCAAAAACCAATTGAGATTTCTAGACAGACATGATCAGTGAATGACAAAAACTTTAGTAAACCATCGGGATTAACCCAGTGATAAGCATCGTGGCCGCACGTTTCCGCCTCGCCGAAGCATCTGCATGGAGTGCTTCAGCGGAAGGTACAACGAGAGAATACTAGGGAACGGGAAAGGCAACGGCGGCTGCGAGAAGACCCCGTAGCGATGGAAGCCCTACGCTTACGACGACGCGCCCGTAGATCTAAGGGAGGCGCGAACGCTCGGTATGAGCGCGAGTTGCTGTCTCTGGAGTTAGGACATTCGCCTCGTGTCTGTGACTGTCTGTGGTTAACCTCGAACCTCTTTGCGCTGGGAAACAGCCTAGAAACAACCTAGCGCCACCTCAGTAAAGACTAGCAACAACCTAGAAACAACCAGATTAGCCTTCAGGATCGTCCAGTTTCGCTGTTTCAAGCCTTGCGCGACTTAATGTATGCTTCGCCATTTTTTTGTTTCATTTATTTTCGTTCTTGCTATTGCATAAAATAAACGTAAATATTACTTTCATATGAAGGTTCCCGCCTCAAAAAGAAAAAAAAAGCACAGTTGCGCGTCCATTGAGCCCGCGAACGTAGGCGTGAACAGATTTTGTAAGCTCCGCTCGGTCTAGAATGTCGAGTAGCTCTTATATTGAGCAAACATGAACGCGAAATTAGTCTCAACCCTTCCGCTCTACCGTCAACCATCACCGCTTCGTCCTGTTCACAACCTCTCGTCGATGAACACGTGTAGCGCATCGCAAGAGCAATAGCCTCCAGGCAGGTCTCGTAGTTGATAACTGCTGGCACGACAGCCGATGTCCGAAAAGCTATAACTCGATTACTGCAACGAGTCGATAAAGAATGAAATGATAACTCCACGACTGCTGCGGCTATCGATCATCCCGTCTCTTCGATCATCCCGTCTTTCTTTTTTCTGGTTCATTCTATTGTTTCGCCCCCTTTTGCATCGCGATTTGTATCTGTATCTGAGGAATGTAGGAATGTTTGGTGAGCGGTCGGCGACTTTACATGCTGCTGGATAATTGCTAGCATAAATACTTCACTCGTTGGGACGGCTCACAGTATATATATCCATATATATATACTACTGCTGCTGAAGCAGTACACAAATGTCCCCGACACTATTTACGTCCAACTCGATGGTGCAGGGGTTCAGTGCTCGGCTTCTAATTCAAGTGTCGCGGGTTCAATTCCGGCCGCGGCGGTCTCATTTAGGTGGACGCGAAACGCAAGATGTCCATGTAATGTGCTAAGTCAGTGCACGCTAAGGAACACCAGATGACCAAATTTCCGGAGCCTGCCACTACAGTGTGCCTCGTAATCATATCGTGGTTTTCAAAGCGTAAAACCCCAGATAATATTATTATACGGCACTATGCACGGGAGTTAACGACAGTGAGTAGGATTAATTTATAAAGTTTATTAGTATACATCACGATCCCCCCTCACTCTAACTTAATGAACGGTTCTGCATATACAAAGACAGGTGACTGGAAGGTGCGTAGACAGAAACTAAAAATAAAACAATGGGGCGTAAATATTTGAGCCCTGTCGCTTAGATCTTTAGCTCAGATTAGACGCCAGCGGAAATGGCTACTGGAATGTGAGCAGACTCGGTGGCGCCGCGTGCCAGCCGAGGAGCAATATGCGGCGAGGGCGGATGCCGGAAACGCGATTGGGCCTCCCCATACCTTGCTTAATTGACGCAGATTTAGGCGAGCCTGTCGTGGCGTATCCTTTCACTATCGCTGCGAAGGCTTCCCTTCCGCACATAGAGGAAGGCGGAAAGTTTTAACCAGCCCCGGTCGTGGTGCTATCGTATAAATCAAGAAGGTTCAACTCATTTATTTACAACTTGAAAAAAGTTTAGAACACACTTCGCCGACATTTTGAACCACGATATCCTGGCTTGAGCTGGTGCAGATACTAGGCCGCTCATCACAAATCATTCCTGATGGTTCAAAGTAAACTCGCAATGAAAAAATACAAGCAAAAGACGAGGAATTTGCTCGCCACAGAACCTTTCATCCCGAACGCCTAGAATTTTTGTATGTGCACCCGGAATGACCAACTGTTTGGTTAGAAATATCCAAGATCGCGAATAGAACCCAAAACGCGAATGGCGCAGAAGCAGACAAACCATATCAACTGAGCCAACATGTCAAATTTTTGATTGAGAGGGAGCGCCTTAAATTTATTGATAAGCGCAGGTGTATTAGGATCTCCTTTTTGTCTCTCAGTTTTCCTCTATTGATTTTCCCCCTTCTTCTTCCCCTACCGACTTCTTCCTCTTTCACTTTTCCCTCATCTCCTTCGCGTTGTCTTTCACTTTGCACTTCCTCCTCACCTTTATTTCCTTTCTCTTCTACTTCCTCGTCTTCTTCTTCAGCATCCTCTTCTGCCCGTTCATCTCCTTTAATTTCCATTTTCTCGTCACCTTCGCTATCTTGATCTTCTTCCTTTCTTTCATTATCTTCCTTTCCTGCTACGATTTCCTCGCCTTACTTTTTTTTACGTTCATCTTCATTAAATCCGCTCCCTTCTGCTTCCTTTCTTGCTCCGTTCTTTTGTTCCTTCACCTCTCCTACTTCTCCCTCACCTTCAATTTTTTTTACTTCTCCCTTACTTTCCTTTTCGACTACCTCTTCCTATTCTTCGTCTTCTACTTCTTCAACGTCAACTTTCGCCTCACCTTCATTCTACCTCTTCTTTTCTCGGTTTTCCATCGTCAACGCGGAAGCAACCGGAGAAGCCAGTCGTTCCCCGCGCACACACTCGAAGGTCATCTGCATGAGGAGCACGTTGCGCCTAGTGAGAAAAAAAAAATAGAAGGCAACACGTTCGTCGCGGTGCCCTTGGTTACGGTAGGACAAGGAAATAAACAGCATATAAGAAGTAGAGAAGACCAAGCAAATGTTACCCTCGCACACGTGAGTGCACCTCGCTGTCGCCTCCCCAGTAACGACCTTCTCGAGCTTTCTCCCGCGTCTGGTGCATTCTCTTCCCGTAGACTGCTAGCCTCCGATGCGTCCTTACGATTGAGCGGACATTCTCCTGGAGACAAACTCACGCTTTCTCCCTCTATCTTACTCTTATTCAGTGGCCAAGTTCACCATTTCTCTGTCGTTTTCTTTCCATACTTTATTACTATTTGTGCTTGCGGCAGTAGTTAAACAAGCGGTTATATATATTTTATCAATTGCTCAGCGGAGTGCTACCAATGGGCTGCATAGTAAAATAAAGCTCCTGCATAAAGCGTAGGCGCTCATCAAAGAGTGAAAACAACATTACATTGATGTTACATAACTGTTTACAGGCTGTCTAATGGACTACAAAAAATAATTATAGGTGTTTCAAAAGCAATTTGAATTTTCTGTCCCCAAGCGGAGAAATACAACACACTGCTGCCGTTTTGATTAACCCGGCAGGAGACGCATGTCTTTTTATGAATTTCCATGCCACTACATGCCCTTTATGTTATATTTTGGTCTGGTTTCGAGGCCTCCTTGATGTATCGGGTCAAACTTACACACGTTATACGAAACTAATGCCTTTATATTCGAGACTGAAAAGCCGCTCTAATTTTATACACAGAACCCCCACGGAAGCTTAGAGATATAGGTAGTAAACGGATTTAAACGCAATAGCCACCCCCGCTACTGACATCTCTTGGCTGTCAGTCCTTTTTTTGATGGTGTGATCCTGGTGGCAGAGTGGAAAAAGTGATTCTGTGAAACACGACGCTAGAACAGACAAAAAGACTTCGTCGAGTCGCGTTGTATATGAAAGCGGCGGTAATGCAACAGCAAGCCCACTTTTTTTTTTTTTTTTCGGAAAGGTCGTGGGACTTTACTCCACGAAAAGGTCTCCTTTTAAAGGGGAGAATAAATGTGTGAATGCACACCATTCGTTCGCGAAAAGATTATTTTTCAAAGAGACGCGCAGCGGGAAACACGAGAACTTGGGAAGCTTTAGAAATCGAAATCTGATAGACGGGCTCGCTCGAAAAAACCTTGCCTGTCAATGTAACCAAAAAAAAAAGTACTTGCTCGATACAAACTGCTTATTTTCGATTGTTTATCTGTTGGTGTTGTTTTTTTTTATTGTAGTTGTTTTGATGATGATAATGATGTTCTCGACGATTTCTTAAGTTCATCATCATTCATTCAGTATTTTATTCCAACTCACTGCGTCAGTACTTTTTCTACAATTCTTGAGTTCACAAAAAATGTAATTACCTTTTACGTACTGTATAATATTCGCCTTCCTTCTTAATGTTTCCTTTGACGTTTTATATAGTTCTGCTTAGTAGTTTAGTTGCTTTTTACGAGTTGAAAAACAATTTGCCTCTTTTTAGTGTCCCCCCCCCCCCCCCCCCACACACACACACAGTGAAGGATAATCCAACCAGATTTGGGTGGGGGGGCGCTTGCTCGGTCCCGGAACGGCCATTGGTGCTTATTTGGCGCTTATTTCAGATCTCCCGAAAAAGAAAGGGGGGGGGGGGGGGGGGCGCTTGCTCGGGTAGGGGCGCTTCCTCACCATTTTACGGTATAGACTCATCTATAAGATCATATTACCCGCATATAATAACACTCCTTGTCATAGGGACCCCTTCCACAACTTCTTCAGTTGTGGTGTCCCGACTGTATAAATATGATGCACCGTGTTCTATTTAGTTATGAATAAAAATCCCTGCATCTCCACGAAGTGAATGATGATGAGTGGGCGAAGCAGGGAGATCGTTCGGTGTTACCGTATATCACCCTGACATTGCCCACTCACGCATGTAAATGAGGGACAAAGCGGTGTACAGATATATACAATGTTTATTGGTCATAAATGGTATGCCGTGTTGAGTTGTGGATTTCGTTTTGCCTTACTGCTTTGTGGTCCGTGACGTGTATAGCCAATGGTTCTTCGATCGGATCTAGCCTGAAGTTGGCAAAGACGAAGTCTATGCACGTTTCCCCTAGTGGTTGTTGGTTGTTTCCAGTCATACGAAATGCCCCGTAGAGCGCATCGAGACGTCATATACTGCACAAGCCGTTTTTGCCGTTTAGCCACCGCTTCCCGAGCTCTCGCAACCGGGGTAGCAGCTTGTTGTCGGCGTTGCCGTTGAGCCGCCGCTTCCCGCGCCCTCAACTCCGAGTCCGCTGGGTGTTTTTGTCGTTTTGCCGCCGCTTCCCGCGCCTTACGTTCGTTTTCATTCATGGCAGGAGGAGGATGCTCCATGGTCGTAATTGTCATCGGGTACCTTGCACGTGCTAACGCGCTTACTCTTCATCGTCATCAACGACATAGTCATCGTCATGGCGTATAGTGGGTACCTTGCATGTGCCCTGCACGCCGCCGCACGCCGACAAGGCTCGGTCTTAAGGTGCTTCCCCCTTAATAAAGTCATGATAATGATGATTATGTTGATGTTATTATTTTTGCAGATGATGATGGTAATGGTGGCCATGTTCGTGGTGTGTCGATGATGATAATGATGCCGATAATGACGAAGCCTTGTATTAACAGGTCTTACATCTTCAATTATATTCTCATCCTGCTTCTTGCGAGCCTCAGTCCATCAATGAGTCAGTACCCAATGGCAGATTCATGCACTGAAGCGTACAGGCAGTTTACTCTTAAATATAGCGTACTCTCTCATTTTTTTTCCTTCCGCTACCTCTCTCTCTTCAAGTCGGTTATTTTAACAAAGCGCGCAAGAGAGCAGTAGTTATGCTATAATTACACGTGAATATGGATCCCCAAGTATTCTTTGAGATGGAAACAACTTTACAAAATATTTTTTCCTTACATTCCAAGTCCTCGAGACGAAGCGGTGTTCGCACGTAACAGCCGCGAATCGAAACAATGGTGAGCACAAAGAGTGTGTCATTAAGGCGCCGGTTGTCATACCCCGGTGAAAAAAGTGCGCCCCGCTATACAAAGATCGGAATAGAGTGAAGCTGTTGCAACACGATTACGTACATTCATTTCCAATGTAGTTTAAAACATTCACTGGCCCGAATAAATTTAAAATTTTTTTCATGCCTAAAGTTGAATGCAGCTGGAAAGCGTTTGCGTTAGGATTTCAGCTCACACAATGGCAGCTGTAAATATTACGCAAGTTTGAGCTGCAGGTCCTACGAAAGAAAAAAAATTACACCATCTCCCGCTAAAGGAAACCATGTGTAGATGTGAAGCAGCGGCCGCTAACGCTTACACTGGCGGCGGCGTTGACGCTGGCGCTCATCGCAGCGTTGCGCAGGAGAGAAAACTGGGGAGGCGCAAAGCAGGCAGTGATGGAGTAGTGTTTCCTACTGGAACATGCCAATCGCTGCTAATGGGCAATGAGAGACAGAAGACTCCGACTGGACACAGAGACCCGCACTCCGCTTTTAGTTGACGCGCACGCTGCGAATTTTTATTGTTCAACAACGCACAGGAGAAATCTCCCACCGGCACCACCTTGGAGGTCAAGATCTATTGCCATATATACGGGGTGGCCAGTGAACGGTTGTGCAGCGCGAGCAGTCGGTTTTTCAACCAAGAAACTCGCTAGCAGACGCTGCCTGCGTCGGCGTCGCGAGGCGAGAGAGGGGGGGAGCGTAGGAGAGGAGAGAGAGGGGGGTGACACGCATGCGCAGTGGGAGTGTGAACGCCGTGGGCAGGGATGCGTAGATGAGAGAAGGGGGGAGCGTAGGAGAGAGAGGGGGGGGACGCGCATGCGCAGTGGGAGTGTAGACGCCGCCGGCAGGGATGCCTAGAGGAGAGAGGGGGGGGAGTGTAAGAGGGGGAGAGAGGAGGGGAGGCGCATGCGCAGTGAGGGTGTGGTTGCCGCGGGGAGGGATACCTAGAGGAGAGAGAGGGGGAGAGGAGGTTTTTTTTATTTTTATTTTTTTTAAGTGTTTGCGCATGCGCAGTAAGGGTGGGCACGCGGCGCACCACCACCACCACCGGATTAAGCTTCGCCATAAGATGCGTCACATCTAAAAAATTCAGCCAGTTCCACGCCGGGAAAACCGAAAGCTTTAAGCGCCCGAGAATATGTGAGGGTAGACGACGGTGCAAGAATACTTACACCGTGGGGTAAACTAGGACAGCTTGGCCTCCTTTCGATCATCATCATTATGATTTACTTATTTATTCTCTCCCCTTTTGCCACGTGCCCTGCGTGACGATTACTACTACTACAGCTACTATTTCTGCTACAACTACTACTACTACTAATACTACTAATACTACTACGACGACAATGATGACGGCAGTGGCGGGGGGCGGCGGCAGAGCGTACACTATTACCGCTTCGCTGTAAAAATAAAATAATAATCTTACCACCCTTCGCGCAAGAAGTAAGAAATATATAAGGAAATTCCAAGGTCTTGCACGAAATTCAGAACCGAGTTTCGAAGGCAATGCCTTATTTTGAAGAGCGAAAGAGAGAGAGAGAGAAAGAGAGCCGAAGGGAGTGAATTTTGGCGCATATCGGCTTGACTTAGCGTTCGTTTTGTGAAGGTTTGTATTCTTTGCCTGTTTCGTCTGTTTTCTCTGCTTTATCACTGCGCTCAACCACTCGACCTTTACGTGCGGACAAAAGCTTCCGTGCACGGAAGCGCCCTGTCTGCTATAATGAATAGGGTCGATCTGTCTGGGCCTAACGGCCATTTATACGTCAAAGGGAAAGGCCGCCGCCTAGCACAGACCTCGCGCTGGCTGGAGCCTTCATTAGGCCTTCGAATCACTCGTAAACAAAAGCGTTCCGCCATAGATATACGTGTGCCTTCAACTAGCCAAAGCCGGCCCTATTTACTGGCTTTCTAAATATTGAACAATGGCTGCACACAGGAGCGACACTCCCTGCTTACGGTTTGATCTTTATATCCTTACTATACAAAAATTAAGTATATGGTGCCCTATACCTTCCTTTGGAACGGAACTATTATCTGCCTTTGGAACGTCGCTGTTGGCAACTACAGATAAGACGTCAGAGTACAAGACGTTACAGCTTCAGTGATATTGTGAGCACATATTAAGCAAATCTCGGAAACAATATTTTTTAAACTTGTTTGGGAACTAACCAGCGTAAGTAATGAGATACAGTAGAAAGGGTCTGTGCCAGAGACCGCGTCTTTCAAAATTTAAGCTACATGCCCGGATGCATATGGTCTCATTTATCCTCGCGTGAGTGCCAGAATACCCTCGTTTGAGTTCCCTGGATGTCTAGTTTGTAGTGACCGGATAAGGATGCCGGTATTTGGCTTAAGGTTACTTGAAATGCCGCCGACAACGGGAACAGAACAGAGCAGCAACATTATTTTTTTTAACAAGGCCGGCCAATTACTCGGAGATCTGGGCTAGTATACCACCCTCGCCCCCCAAGACATCGGCGCTAAAAGTATTTTATGCTTAATAGGCCCTTAATATGCGTGAGGGTAGAGACAGCACCACAACGATATAGTGAAGTCAAACGATTCCAGAATCTGTCCACGTTGTTTCAGCATCCTACCTATGCCGGTTCAGCTACCTCGCCTGCGCTCTATTTCAGTTGCTTCGAATCTGGCGCCAGAAAATGCAGTGAAGCTAGAATTTGGGCCCTTAATTTTTCTATTCCAATCGAACATCTACGTTATTCCGGGTGTGGCGGGAAGTGACGTAAAGCGATCTGAGAAAGAATGTACCGGCGCGTTAGTTTCTTCTCGCACATCGTCATATAACGCAGAATACAGCTTGAACAGCCTGCTACACAATGAAATATTCCTCACGTCCGAAACTTAACGAGGCGTCACCAAAGATGTTTAAGTTACCGTAACCACACCTGCCATGAACGAAGGAAGCATTCCACCGTCTTCTGATATCTCAAAATGACGCCGACCCCCCTTAGCGAGTAGCTGGGGTGCTTTAAAAAACAGCTGGGGAGGGGCGAAGTATGCAGCCTTTTGAGAGAGATTTCTTTGATGAGACCCTAGTGGTGCCCAGCCTTAAAACGGGCATGTGGGAAAGGGTGTTTCCGCTCCACTAACGTCGTCGGAAAACTGCGTCGGAATGCAGCTCAACCTACGGTGCTTCTTTTTCATTATTAGCATCATCATTAGCATCTTCATCATCATCATCATCATCAACATATTCTTCTTCTTCTTCTTTTCTTTCATCTTTTTCTTTTTCTTCTTTTTTCTTCTTCTTCCCTACATGCCCGATTTCTGTTCCCTATACGGCATGAAAGGAAGGGGTGTTTCTGCTCCACTAACGTTCTCGGCTATTTGTTGGGCTAACTGTTGCCTTCATCATTTTTAGTGGACCGGTAGCGAGTAGTTTAATTTACACATTGTGGTGATTACCCGTTTCTAGGATGGACCGTGACTACATGACACACTGTGATCACAGGAGACGCCGACAAGCATAGCCCCTAAGGTGCTTCGCACCTAAAACTTCATTCTGTTTACTTTCAAAGATCGTCGCCATGAAGCAGGAACTTCGGCTTTATGCTTCGGACTTAGACGAAAAAGTCAATCTGTGCCCAAGAAGAACCTCTTGACCAGCTCTAGCAAAGGGTGTCTGGCAACGGATTCCAACAGTCATCTCTCTAGAGTCGTGATTGTGTGCTTGTCTCCTGCTTATTTCGGTACATTTTAACCCCTGCAAATGATGCTTAAAAAGTTTTCCCGTCGTCTGGTCAGGTGTAACACGATATCCTGACGAGCTTTTAATCAGCGTCATTTCACTAACGGCTCCTCAGTATGCCCTGAGAAATTATGCAACGGCTGAATAATGACCCCAAAAAAAGGCTGAGGCACAAAAAGTACGGGCGGGAGCAATGAAAGTTTGTAATTAGTACCAAGCAGACCACAATCGCTTGGTTGAAGAACGATAAGAACCACGAAGAAAAATGCGTGGATAAAGGATCGCTTTCACAAGACAGGGCGTTATAATTAGCAGGCATGAAGCTTGGCTTTCAAAAGCGTCGCAGCGTATAAATTATATAAAAGTAGCGACGTCTTCATTCGCTTATGCGTGTGTAGCCGTAAAGTGCGCGTCGTTCGCGAAACCACCCCGTTGTGCAATTGAGTGATTGACTGATTGATGGAGTGTCTCTTAACGCACGTAATATTCGCGTGGCAGAAGCGTTAGAATCGTGCCAGGCGTCAAAACATGTGAGTTGCGCTCCGAGTGGGTGTTTTAAAGACCTACTCCTACCCACTCGTTTTAAAGAGAAAGCGCTCGAACACGTGTTCGCGTATTGCCTTACGGACGCGTAGTGGGCCCTTCGCTGATTCGCAAAAGCAACCATTAGGGTGTAGTGGGAACTTAATAATTGTACTTGCAGTGGGTATTTTAGGATAGCTTGAAACAGCGAATGTTACGCGCACAGTCGTTCGTTTCCTTACGGCACGGTTTGAGGCATGCACCACGTACCGAAGCAAGGCTAACAATTAAGAAGGCGATGCGCACGGGGCCCAAATACGATATCGCGTTCTACTCTTGAAGACGAAGCTCAAGCGTACTCCAAGTTTTTTCATTAATATTATTTTTCGTGGCTGGCGCCGTTCATGTTCCACATCTTTCGAGGATGTCACAAACTTTACATGGTTTCTTCTTTAAAAAAAATGCCCCCACCTCCCCGAAGGGAAATCGCGAGGAAATGCGAATGCATTTCGCGCGCGCTTCACTCCATTTATATATGGTGGTTGTGGTTCGAAGAAGGAAAAGGCACCTAATTTCAGCAGCCCGGTCGGGAGCACGGCGCAGCGCCTGTTTTTTTTTTTTGCTTTTTTCGTGTTTTTTATTTATTTTTTCTTTATATATATTTTTTTCATATATAGCTCCACCGAGCTCCCGCGATGCGAGCGCCCTCACGCGTCAGAGCGCGCTCCTTCTCTCCACTCACTCTCCGCTACTCCGCCCGCACCACCTGCTCCGGTTGCTAGGGGCGAGGATAAGCGCGCGCGCCCGCAGCTGTTGCTATGGGAGAGGGAGTGAGAGCGGAAAGAAAACACCTGCCACGGACAACGCCAACGCCGCACAACGCCGGATGCCTGACATAGCCCGATTATGAAATGCATTCGCATTTAAAAAAAAAAGCGGCATACGCGCAGACTCTCTGCGCGTATGTCGCTATTTGTACGATGGCGCAGTACTGTAGGGCACGAGGCTGTTTGGCAGGAAAGATTTGCAGCAAGTTTGCGATGAACGCTCGTGGTTTGTCGGGTCGCAGAGTGCGTTTTAATGTCGGCTTCCATCGATGAAAAGCATGAATCACAACTGAGTCGCTTTTTATTTAGCCTTTATTTCGTACGTTTTCGAAAGGCAGTAAACTAATGCTTAGAGAGTTCTTTTTTCCCCTCTCCTGACATGCTCGTGCTCCTCATTCCGGAGGCGTCGCGTTCCTACGATTTTTAATGCGAACATTGTTTCTGAGATTGTCAGACCGGATTTATTTCTGGCTGTAAAACCAGATACATGGCCCGATACCGAAACCTCACAGTGAGTGTGGTGCTGTCGAAAGCTTCATGAGGGCACGTAAACAGGCACACCATTTCGGGAAATAGTCCGGTTTCCGGGATTTTACTTTCTCTCCAACGGAACATCGACTTGAGAGCAGCACTAATGATCAAGACTCACAATTATTAGTAGCTAAGCATTCGGCGACATTTAGCTAGAACGTGTTGTTTCCTGGTTGCATTTTGTTTCATTTTTCCATAAGATGAACTTATAGAAAACTACCGTTGGCTGCACCTGTTTCCGCTTTAATTCTGAACCCAAAAAATTAAAGGCTATAACTTCTAATTCTGGTGTTATAGTATAGCAAAGTTTGTTTTTTCTCGTGGTTTTTACTGCCACGGTCGGTGTTCCACGAAGCCACCTTTTTCAGTTGTCTCCAGCAGATCTCGGTTTTTACATTAGTGGCAGCGCAGTCATTGAACTGTGGGCAATCCAGCATGCTCTAACGAGGCTTCTCTGCGCTTTCTACGCTCTGTAGCGCTAGTAGCAAAAAAAAAAAAATATATATATATATATATATATATATATATATATATATATATATAACTTCGACGCCCACCACCTCGCACGAGCCATTATAATTAATACGCCATAATCATTGCCGAAAACTGCCCGTAGCAGCGCTGCTAATTCTGACTAATTATTCATGGCCAGCGTGGATGGGGGGTGCCAACACTGCTAGCAGGAGGGTGCGGCGCACGCTGTCATAGTGCACGGATTTCACGCCTTCATTTTCCGCGCGCTCTGCACCGCGTGTTCTCGGCCTTAAGAAAAGACGACAGGACGCTTTGCAGTAGACAAAAAATGTAATTTTATTGGCCCGTGTCTGCGCCTGCAATCTGCTTTCACGCTCCACAAACCATTCTACCATTGTAGGAAGAATATTACCCCATTAGGTGCGTCATGTTCCTCCGACAATAAATGTTTATCCTCCTCCTCTTCCGAGATAACAAACTGCAGCAGCTCTAACACCCGCTGTTCGAATAAGTACACAGCGAAGCTCATTCGAATCTCTCCCTTTTAGCCATCTACTCCCTTTGCCCCGGTGTAGGGTAGTAAACCTGCATTTTCCGAACACTTTATGTAACGCTGACAAATGTCCATGACGCAGATAGTCTTTTCTCTCCGAACTGGTCTCAGAGGTCTCCCTCAGCTAGGCTATAACGGGAAGTCAGTTAAAATACCGGAAGAGGAAACCGAAAGTGAATAGAGGTCTTCAACAAGTAAATGAGAATCAATTGACAAGATGCAATCAATCAGTTGACAAAGACACAACACTTCCAAGGGCTTACACAGCTGGTACTGAATTTCTGTAACAGCCACCAAGCGCCAGTAGCTTCGTCAGTGCCCGCGTAGCCGTGCGCATTCAGAGAAATCCACAATGCACGCAACTGTCGCATGAATAACGTTTCTTGTAGTGCATTCAAGTACAGGCACTTCCCCCTCATGATCACCTTCTATTCCTTTTACCCACTTCAACAGAGCAGGGCATCCCCGACTTTTTCATGACGGTGCCTCCAATAGCAGTCACGGGGCTTTCAGACATTAGCCTGTAGAAGCTACTTTTGTACTGGCATTTTATCTCTCATTAGAGATTAAGCCCCATTAGTTATAACTCCTTTGTTTACTAAAATAATCAATCTGTCAACGAATCACTCAATCCGACCTTGTTCTATACAGTCGTTATTAGCGCTGCTAGCTATTTCCGCAAAAGGAAGACAGACTGGCGTTCGTAAAATAAGTACAGCAACGTCGAATGAACGTTGCATATGAGGGAGCCCGCACCGCCGGCAGAGCGTTCTGCTTCTGGTTTTACTGCGTGTGTTTACAGAGCTAGGGAAGCGTTAAACATAATCCCCGAGTCACCCTAACTAGGAATAACTGCTTCCGGGTTTTGTATCCAGAAAAACAGAAACGCCGTGTCACTCATATTTCCTTCCAACTATTTCTTGTTCCTTCCATCGGTCCCACGTAGCAGAATAGATTAAAAAGGCGAGGAAAAATGAATTTTTCCCGCATATGTTTGCCGAATGGCATAAAGAGTGGGAACATTTTGATTCTTTATCGTGTTTGAGCGGGTAAACCACCACGCATGCCTAAGTGTTCGTCATAAACTTTGCATTAAAGCACAAGCTTCACGGAGCTTAAGCCCAAGAACCCGTGCATGTATTTGTGATAATATTCTGAATGCTCGCTGTCGCTCGAAAGCACTTACCATCGCCACCTGTGTCTGCCGCATATTTATTGAATAACTTATGTCGGATACATGCGACTGAGACCAACTAAACCTGCCACGCATTACTTAGGATTCTGATGGTAATGCTTATATGCGTTTCTTTCAACTTCGAGGCGCAGTAAAACACCTTGTTTGAAGCGGATTCGCCATCTGTTATCGTTTTGCTGCCATATAGAGGAAGATTTCCTAACGCGCTGTATTTGTTATGAACGGAATTTCACGAAATATTGCCGGGTGATCTCTGACTATCTTCAATTAATCCAGTCATGCCACTAGGCTTACCGAATAACGTATCTGTTTCCTAAATGTCGAAGTTTTTCGTAAACAGCCATCACGCATGACGCTCATGTTATCACATGGCTGCATGAAAAAATGTCGAGGGCGAGTACCAGTATATTGATAACCATGCCACGCGAAGACTAACCTGCTGAACTCTAAAAAGATAGCTCGTGACGTCAGAGAGGCGACTCAGAAGAAAGAAAGAGAAGACAACCTGTTCAGTGTAAATGGAAACTTCTTCGTACTCATGCACCCCTTCGGTATACAAGTCGGGATTCTCATTTTTTTTTAACGCTTTAATATTTCAGCGTTTTCGCAAACGAAGCACACCCGCAGTGTCTAATCACTACCTGATTACACTTCGGCATGGAGCCCCGGCGAAAAAGATTTCAGCCTGTCTCTAGTGATCTTGTTGAGTATTAGGCTCTCAGTAATGAAACGACTTTAATTAAATCCCACCTCTCCTCTTGGACTTCACGCGCGGCGTCCTACGGCACCAACATTAGATTCCAAACCTTCCGACGCAATTAAACTTAGGACACTTCGAAAGTGCAATAATTGAAGACCACGCTCGCAGGACGTCGTCATTGGAAACAGCCGGGTAGGACCCAATACGCATTCCCTGCATACTGCACCCATCGCGGAGGCCACAGCATTGGTCGTGCTTAAAGATCGTGCACTGAGGACATTCTTCCGAATATACGTCCCGAAATACGCTGCGAAGCTTACTCAGTCAATAAAACTAACGGCTAGGTAGACGAGCGTCGGGCGTCCGATTTAATCAAGGTGTCACGGGAAGCCTGCCCGCCGCGGTCTAGCCGTGACAGCTCGTCGCCTCCAGCTCCGAACCGCAATCAAACACGAGCCTGCAGCGGCCATGTTGAGCTGAGTCACTCTTCTCTCTTTCATCTCCCAGTCCTCCAAAGCACCTCAGGTCGTGGACCCCCTTTAGATCAGCAGTGTATTACTAACAGAGCAAGATACGAGAAAGCTCGTCAGGTCATGCCAACGTTTGATGGATGAATGATTCGTTGATCTCAGCGAGCCACGAAATATTTCTAATCAGTCCTTTCATGTTGCTGACCCCTACCGTTACACAGCTAATTCAGAAGCCCTAGTGGTAGACACACTATTCAACACAAGCTACGTCAGCAAAAAAAAAAAAATTGTATTCTGGCAAATCCCAAGGGAGAGGACGACCACGAAATATTGTTATCGCAGTAACTGATATCATCATAATTTCGCACAATTTTCCGCAGACAAGAATGCTAAAATCGAAGATGGAAGGTGTAAAGTATCAAACCATTATTTTTAAATGCTGCTTATATGACTTTCCAATGTACGCCATTTTCTCGACATAATAATAATGCACCAAATCGAAATTGTCTAGATTTACCGCATGCTCACTTCGTTAGCAAATTTCCGTGTTTCTTTGAATTCGTGTGCAAAAAGACTCAGTAGATATGCGATTCGTTCCAGGAATAAAAGAAGTCCTGGAAAAATCATACATGCAACCGAGCGCGCTGGAATTCTTCACAGTGATTTTAGGTGCACGTTAAAGAACCCCAGGTGGTCGAAATTTCCGGTGTCCTCCCCCACGGCGTCTCTCATAATCATATCGTGATTTTGGAACGTTAAACCCAACAATTATTATTAATTCTTCACACTAACCTCGCTATTCGTAGTGGTTACCGCTATCGTAAAGCCACCTGATATAACCCCCCCCTTTCCCCTTGCCCAAACATAAACCTTTGTGTTTCCCAAGCTCCTTCGTTCGCTAAATTTTTTCTATGCAACGCTCTTGCCAGCGTCCACAGTATATGAACGTATGAAAGTTAACAATGTCGGGGAAGTGATTTCAAACATGTGCAACAAATTTTTCGGGCATGGAGAAACGCGTCATATGCATTCAATGTTTTGATTATAAATATTCAAATACCGTGCGTAGCTGGCGTTGCTGGCAGTCCGCGGCAGCACTCGCTCGATTAAGTATTGAACGAGCGCTAATCCTTTGTAACGTGGGCTGTCTTGTTTGCCTTGAATTAGCGCAGTTGCGGAGGGATTTGCAGCGCTGCATTAATCGCGGTGTGTGCATTAGCAGCGCGGTTCTGGAACTGCCGGAAGCGGAACGATCGCGGAATTACGCCGACAAACTACGTGGCGGTTGTGCCCCGTCTTGATTACGAGCTCAGTGTTGCGGCAAGCAGATTGCAAGGAACGTGGATTTTTTACGAGTTATTTGATTTTGGTGGAGCGGTAATATAAGCCTGCCCCACGCAACCTCTCTTACAACGAAGATTAGAACGACCAGATTATTAACGTAGAGACACAGATGAGAAGAGTAAGATGTCGCGAAGCACTCCACGTATCATAGCATGGCATCCTACGACGGCTATTGTCTACCGAGCGCCGCATACTGGAGAAGCGTATTTTAAGCGAAGCTTCTCTGAGTTACAGATTTCGGTGGCGGCGGCGCCGGCGGCATAGGTCGCGATAAAGCCGACGCCGAGAGTGTACAGAACTGCGGGTGTACACAAATACGGCCCTTGCAGGTGCAGTCACACGCGTATTTGTATGCGCCGTTTTCCAATAAACGAAGCTCTCGTGATCGTGTGCTTCTCGGCGATCAGACGTTTTTGATATGGAAATATGATATTTTATCGAGGTCACTTCTCATTTCACGTTGCCACATTTCGTTGTTGTCTTTCATTTAAGTATCTCATTGTTTCACGCGCGACCGCCGTTCATGTCTGTCGCAACACAAGCGTTGCCCTCTTCTGCACGTGGGCTTTAGGTTCGATAACCGCCATGGAGGAAGGAAAAATTTGGGAGGGAGAATCGCGCAATTCGATAGAAACAAAAAAAGGATGTTAGGACAGGCACACACACGCCGAGCTTCACTTACGCCGATTTTCCCAAAAAGGAAAGTACGAATTTATTCCTCAACGTGAATACAGCTGAACACCATGTTCAAGGACATGAGAGATCACTATGTCGGCGTTGTTCTGCATGCCGTACTGCGACTGAGCTTTATTTACTGGGAAATAACAGATATGAGTAAAAAAAAAATTGTAATGACCTGGAAAGGATGAGGGTGCGACATTCAGTACATGTCGTTGAAAGTTTGATCAAAATTTTGTGCCGTTCACGCCATAATTTCGGAAGAAAAAACGCAGATACAGCGGTATGCTGCACCGCTCCGGTGTGGTGCGCTGTTCAGAGATAGCAGCGTATGCCGGCTGAAACAAGCAATTCAGGCGTCAAAACATGGTGAGATATGACGGCGCCAACAGAAGCCTAGTGAAAGAATCTATAATCCTCAAGAACGACCAAGATCCCTTGATGTTTTTAATCTGATACGCCCATCGCGATTTCCATGATGCCATCTTTCGAATGCGAAACACATACGCCAGCGTTAGCGCATGAGTTTTGTAACTTTTACCCATCTTTATCGAGTAATACTTACCAAATACAAAATAGCTGAATTAGCAACTCATATCGAGCGAAAGAAAGACTGGACGTGAGTTGCTAATAGCGGTAGTGTCAACGCACTAAGTACGTTGGAGAAATAGAGAGAGGGAGATGAAGGAAAAAGAAGGACAGTGCGGCATGTCAAGAGGAAGAGGTTTAAAATATAAAAAAAAAATATATCAGAGAGAAAAAGAAGAGCACCGACACAAAATTATACACGGTTACTTCTGCCGCAGATGTCACAGAGCAATATCGCTTATTCACAGCAACGACCAACTATTAATCCTAAAGCCGCATGTCCAGGTCAGTTGTACTTAAAAGTCTGTAAGAGCACTTTGGTCCCTTTCAGCCGCCATGATTACGAGGTCAACATTAAAGAATGTGTTTCTTTTAACTCGGAGTGCTTAACAAGATGCAAGTTTTTCTTTTTTTTTTCGGTTTGCTACCTTGCAATAATATTACATTTCTGGGCAGCGCCTATATGATTACGGAGTTGCCGTTATGTTAGCGAGCTTCCTGCTGTGCATTTCAAACGGACAAATTGATTGCCTGGAACGCTGACGCTCGAAGTGGCAAACGCTCGAAAGACGTTTGAATGCTCAGGTTGAAGCCAATGACTGGACAAGAGAACTCGTTATTGTCAGGGCTATCACGCAACCTAAATCACTTTCAGAAAGGTGATTCTTCAACAGTGTCGTTGTTCCGAGTTCGCGTAGTGCATACTCCATTTCCCGCTTTATCTTTGCTTGTCATTCACTGAAAGCCCAGCACGTGGCAGACATACTAACAAGACTCACTCGCTCTCTTGCTCTCTCGTGCACTTTGCTAACCTACCCTTAAAAAACAATTGCAGAACGTAGGTTTACCATGACTCCTAGTTATTTCGTCGTAGGTCGCTCTTCTAACAAGAAACCTTCCATGTCATTCCACACGGTGTTCTTTCTTTTCGTCTTAAAAAATTGGATGTTCCTCTGCGGTGGGAATATCAACCAAATAAGTAACGAAACAAAAGAATGCAGCAACACACAAAAACGCAATGCTAGAACGAGCTTCTCCTTTTTAACTTGCCGGGCGCGACAAGTGTTTTGCACTCAGAGAAAATAACTTGCCTGAGAGATTGCATACTTACATTAATCTCAAGCTTTGTTCAGCGTTTCGCCCTGGGAGCACCTGAGATATGTAATGATTCACGTTCCATGGGGAAATAACCATGATTCGTTTTGTACACAAGGGTACATTTTCTCGTTTGCCAGAAAACGCTGACAGCTTGGTTGGTATCATATCGCGACACTTGTGGCAGTAAAGCACGCTTTGCATACCCAGAGGGAAAGAATAGGGCCGCGAAAAGGGAACTGCATTTTTCGCACAGCCGGCAGCGACCTCGTCTATATTGCCTTCGCTCTCAAGCAAACTGTAACAGAGCCAAGGCAGTCTAATGCATCTGCGTCCCTTATGCGTTCGCCTAAGACGACTCGAAGGCGAAAGCCATCTTCTTCTTCATTTTCGTTCTCAGTCGATCTATTGATTCTTTAAAGCCCTCGTGGGAAAGCTTTTCGTGCAGCTAACGCGGTTCTGCACTGCCTCCAAGATCGAAGGCATTGCAAGCTCTCTGCACATCACCTGGTTTTGCACAGCCACCGCGATCGACTAAGCTTTACCAAGCGAAGATGGCAAGTGATGATGTCATCATGTGACGTCACGTCCAGTGACGTCATGATGAGGTCACAAGATTTGACGATTTGTGACGTTGTCACGTGATGACGACTTTTTTGTATCAGTCGTGCTGACGCCGACGCCAGCGGTCAGTTTTCGAATTTTACGACGCATGTAATGCTTTCGCCTAAATTAATCCATGAGCGACTTCCACTAACTCAGCAAGAACGTGTTGCAATTATGCAGAATCTGCCACTAACGTGTGATGCCACTAACGTGTGACATTTTTTATAGCGGGCGCAAGAGGACCAGTGGAGAATGTGACCCTAGAAAGAGTAATCCTTATAGTTACGTGCACTAAATATAAAAAAGCGCTGCCATCCCTTGAGCAGCATGAAATCTAGACATGAAATAGATTTCACGGTGCACGTGCAAGCTCGGATCATGAACAACAGTGACTGCTATATTTTTCTTGCAACCATTTTCTCGTTGCAGAAGCAAGAAGAAATTATTTTGGCATATCTCGTGGCTTTGAAAATTCATGCTCATTGAGGCTCTTCTGAATTTCGTTTTCCACTACGGTATATAGTCGGAAATCGGTATGTGACATATTTGGCACAGTATGCATGTGAGTGATGAAATGTGCAATATGATGCCATCTATGTTTTGTTGCACAGTGCAAATGCAAACAAAAAGAAATCCTCTGAGATCATGCAGCACAGCTCGTTTTTTGCCAGATTTCATTTGTGGCGGTAGGTTTTGAGAAAATATGCTTCACGAAAATATCGAGTTTCAGCAGCAGTACCTGGCAATTTTTTGTTACATTATTGGCGTGGGTGCACGAAAAAATTATGTAAAGTCTAACCAGTGCCCGGGGATATTTAGCTTTTACGATTTGTCGGCAACTGACGCTCTCAACCACAAGTCAGCGGTTGGAAATTCGGGCAGGAAAGTACAGCAAGGCGGCACCATGCGAAGAGCCAAACGTGTAAGCGGCCATTTCGCACGTAGATGTCGGCAGTCAGATGCACTAACCAAAATGTTCAATTATGCCTGAACACAGGAGGCAATTGCTTTGCTTTATTCCACAAATCAAGCTAAAAAGACCGCAATCAGTGAGATTTTGTTTTTCAGCCATGGCAGCAAGTTTGCTCGCCCACTTGCATAGTGTGCCATATTTGGCACAAACCTCTATCTTCATTAATACAGTCACAATAAATCTGAAAATTTTTGTACATGTTATTCTTCATGTAGTTAATGATAAAAAATGATCAAATAATTTTTCAATTGATTTTCTCATAATTCATGCAATAGAGGATTAAAGCCATGGTGTTGTTTAAGCGAAAGGATACCTTTTCTTTTATCTGGGGCATTGTGTCTGGTTTGTTTGCTCAGAGCAGGGTAAATAAAGTCACACATGTCAAATGAGTTTATTCAAGGCACCATTTTTTGGGGGGGGGGGGAGGGGGGGTTGCGGGTATTGTGAATGCCTGGGGAACATTAGATATAATAATCAAACATCCTTTCCGGAATGCAACATTAGTTTCGTTCTAGAGGTTAGCGTGCGCATGTTGCTGCTTCAGAATAAGCATTATCAGACCATTTGCATCATCATGTACACGAACGAGAGCCGCTACTACAAAATTTCTTTGAAACAACCATATTTTCCCTTCCATTCATCATTAGCGTGAAAGCCACAAAGCAATGTCCCTGGGAAGCGAGAAAAACACTTCAAGTGGAGCCAATGGCGAGTGAAGCTCGCAGGGAACTTAACGAAAGCGGCCGACGGACACTAGGCAAAAAGCTATTAGCGAGCGCGGCACTCTTGGCGGCAGCCGAGATCGTTTAGGCCCCAACCCGAATGAAGTTTTTGGCGGCTTCCACGGCCGCTCTGTCGTTGGTTCCTCGTCGAACTTTATTTGCCAAACACTCCGTTCGACTCACGCCATGGCCTCGTGCAGGCCACGTTAATGATTCCGGAAGGTATACGGCAGTGACGGTGGCTCTCAGCAGCATTGCCATTTCCTGGGGCTTTTGTTTGGACGATTCAGACTCGGGCCTGATAAATAAGTGGCGCGTACAAAGCGAGTGATGTGGCGAGGGGGGCTAGATGTTGATCAATCACTAGGATTCATGACATTAGACTGTATAGCAAGAAAACACATCATATACGGAAACTCGGGAAGCGGACAGTGTCCTGTGCCATTGCTTCTGCACGGCGTTGAACAAGTTAGTTTAGAAACAATAAAGAAAAGTTAAGAGAGAGAATATGAAACGGTGCTACCCAGCATGTCTTACTTCAGAGACCTTTCAGTTGGGCTAGTTGGTGGGGTGCTCTGGCCTGTGTTTTTTCTCGTGACTGTGTTCTCTCAAGCATTAAAGCATATATGGATGACCCACTTACAGCCCCAACATCATCGATAAACACCTCGCCTTAAAACAGCGGAGCTCCTATCAAAAGAACAGTGTTCAGAACGAGCACCTTTCAGGACCGGTTAGTTCAGATTGGTTCAAATCTACCTTCCAGGAGAGTTTCCTCACGTGTCATCGCAAGTTCTCCCCACTTGCTCCCTACTTCGCTTCCTCATAAAGTTTTGGTTAATGCGCAGTTTGCCAGCAGTTCAGAGAAACTCCAAATCATGAGCTTACTTTAGGTTCCCCGTAACGAGGTCCCAGCCCGTGTGTGCTCTCATGTGGTGCCTTGTTAACACTCGACCGATGCGTCTGTTTGTACTGCGACATCCAATTTCCGGGCTTTCCGCTCGCACTGAGTGAGGAAGCCCGTACTTTCAGTCCTACTCCTCTGACGGCCGCCTCGCGGTGTCCGGTAATCGCCTTTTCCAGGATTGTTACTTTCCAAGTGGTACGCTGGGCTCCCCCTGATAAACAGTCCTGACATTCGATCCGAATACAACGCGCGTGAAAGTGAAGCTCGAATTGGGAACTGAATTCTCATTCACGTGTCGGGCGGGCTTGCCAGGTCGACACGACAATAAAGTAGCCACGAAATTGAAGAAACTAGCCAAAAAGTTGTCAAATGTAGCCACGCATGCCTGGAAGCAATAGTCACATTTTGTTTAAGTGAATAAATGCAAAAGCCTTTGGGTAGAAATGTAAATAACTACAGCAAGGACATTCATAAGTCATAACTGTGTAGTTTAAAGCATGAATTGTTGACTCTAGGAATAATTTCGTGAAGGATGATGAAGTTTATTGCAAAAATGCGGAAATGAAACTCTCTTCACGCGCAATGTGTGACGTTTCCTAAAAAGAGGCTAGTAATACCAGCCTCGAGGCCAAAATAAAATGAGTACTGCATGAGTGTGCTGAAAAATCACAGTTGCTGGGGTAGAAGTTGTGGGCGCTTTTGCAGTCGTTTCTCGCGCGGTGACGACGTCCGAGCAGTTGTTATTTCCAGGTCAAACTCGTACCTAACGCTAAGAAATAACGTAGACAGTTCCTCGGATGTCCAATTTCTAATGTGAATAAAGGCACAGCATCCTGGATGCTCAGCGCTTTCGGATTGTCCTCTTCACTTCCAATTACAGTGGTCTGGCAAAATGAGCCCCCTGCAACAGCTTGTCTCCGAATCCCAGCCACGTATCTAAAAGTCTTCTGTTTTGTGTAAGGCAAGCGACGAAATCGATGTTGTGAGCATGACTTGGACCGCCATCTTTTACACCACACTCTCGAGCGCCAAGGGCTGCGACATCCCAATATATTGATAATTTATAGTTCAAATAGAGGGAACAAGAAACTAGCCATAAAATAGCCAAGCAACCAAGACGTTTTTAGATGCGAAGCATCTTATGCTCGGGGCTATGTCCGTCCCTCCCGCGTCCCTCCCGCGTCCCGCGTCCGGGGTCCCGCGTCCGGCCACTTTCATGAAGTAGGGAAGCACCCATTATGCGAACCAGAACACTGTAGTAATATGAAGGCCGTCAACCACTACCACAGTCATCAGAGTCATGGCCGAGAGCACAGAGGGGCTGCTTAGCAATGGCTAGGCAGGTGGTGTCTGTCGCCCAGGTTGACCCAACCTGGCATACCTGGTTGGGTTGGGAGCAAAGAGTCTTTTGAAGATTGTGGCAAGAGAGAAAGAGAGAAAGGCAAGGAAAAGGCAGGGAGGTTAACTAGATTGTACCCGGTTTGCTACCCTACGCGGGGGGGAGGGGGAAAGGGGAGAAAAAGGAGAGAGAAAAAAAGGAAAGAGAGAACCAAGATTGTGACAAAAATTCGGGTGAAAGAGAGGTCGTCAGCCGCATTTTTTATATAGTGCACTTAGCATTCAGGAATAGATTTGGTTTTATGTAGATTATAACGATATCGGCTGAAGATATCTAGTATATGAGTGCTAACTCAACGGTCATACGTCTAAGTGATATCAGTTCGTGTCGTTCTACAGGACACGCTGTGCCAGTCCTTAACGTTCATTATGAACCACTGACACTAATGTGCCGATTGAATGTGTTCGAATTTTTTTTACGCACAGGAATTTTCTAATAGGCTATTAAAGATTGAGACAGTGCAAATGGAAATGATGCGTGCGCTTCACGTCCTACATACAACATACGCAATAAAAACCACCGATCGCGATACTAATAAAGAGTACCACACACAGTTTAAAATGCCGCTTCAATCTCTGCTTCAAGGTGACCTCATCTACAGCAAGCTTGGAGTGGCTTCAAACACACTTTACTGAGGCCCCAGATTTCGCTACTTAAGTTGATGATGCGAGGGCAGCTTCAAGGTTGCCGTCACGAACCGGTACTGCGAAGTGACGGCCCAATTTCGCGAAAGCGGAACTAAATTAGGCGCGAATTTGTGAAGAGCCCGATATCACGCGAAGCTGTACGAGGCCCAGACCGCGGTCGAGACCCAGGGGTGTCGTTCCAGGCTCGTTTGTAGCCCGATCGAGCGAGCGACGCCGGCGACACGCGCGGCGGGCAGCGGGGCAAAGAGAAATGAAGTGTATCGACGCAGCGAAAGCTTACAAAACATGGACCAGCACTTTGCTTCGGTGCCGGCAAACATAGTTCGCTCGTAATGCAGAAGTTGTTTTCTGAACTTTACTGCAGGTTCTGATGTAGCCATACAGGACAGCCATGCTCTGTGCTTATTTATTTCCTGTTTCTGTCCATTTAATTCGGTAATTTTAGATACAGAGACAGCATTGAAACACTTTGTCAAAAAAATTCACCGAAGATTACGATACTGCCTGATGCGAGTTTTGAGCGCAGCTTCGTGTTGGTGGAAAGCAACTTTGTTTGAAGTTTTGGATTTGCGCTAGCTATCGACCGCACCATAAATCATAATTTTTGTGAAGTAGTACAGCACTCACTACGCCATTATTCGTATTTCTGCATATAAGTAAGGTATCCGCTACACATTTGTAAGGTATTGTGTGCATATTGTTGATGCTTTATGTGGCTGATGACGATGAATTATGGCTGAGCACGTTGCAGTGGGTGGGAAACATTAAACCACTTACTTCTGGGCAATTAGCATTCTGTGATGACTGGTTGTTATTTTACCCCTCGGTCACGCTATATTACATAGGTTAACGCGATTCCTTGCCCGACATGACTCCTTATGACATGACTCCTTGACATGACATGACTCCTTGAATAGCGACATGACATGACTCCTTGAATATCGAGAAGAAAAAAACTGGTCAGCTCCGAGCTAACAAACACAAGTTTGATTTGTACAAATCTTTCTTACTTTATGCAAACGCTCTGTGCGACTCCTTGAAAACTAGCGGTCATATAACTCCCTAGACATACATTTCACCGTACTGCACATAACTACGAAGTGTTGCGGATTGCTTCATTCTTTCATGCTAGCCGCCGCAGAATAGTGTGCGAGAGGATGAGCAAACACGCTAAGTGCAACACCGAGGTGGCTTAGCAAAAACGAGTCGGCCATCTGTTATTTTTACCTTTTCTGTAGCTCTTTTTTTTTCTGAAAGAAAATTAGCGATACCGTCATCCGTCATTAGCGAGAAGGATTCAAAGGCGTGCGGCTCCGTTAGCCCATCCACTTGCTTTATCATTAGCATGCCGTCATTGCTGTTGTAATGCATACTCGTGTGTTGATGCGATATCCCCGGAGTTTTCTCTTCGCGAAAGGAATGCAGGGCCGTTCTCAAACACAGAGGATAAAAACTAGAAACAAGTACATGCGTGTAACACTCAGTGAAAAATATGCTTACAGCCCAGCTACGCTTTTGCTGTTCTATTGTTTGTAATGCAGCGCAGCACTTTTCGAGCTGCATGCAGGTTTCATTCTTTCTCATCCTTTTCGTTTCTTTAGCCAGCTATGTTTCAGTATAATGGAGAAGTCGAGTCATTACAGAATCTTTCAAGCTCACTTCTGGTGGCGCGCTTGAATAAAGCGATCAATGTCGTTAATGTAATGGAAGCCTCGCTGCATAATGAAAAATATTGCTACGTATGAACAAGCTTTTCGCTAAAACTTCCGGGAACCTGTATCGCAGAGCGAGCGCAACAACCACTACACTGTCGTTACTAGAGCTCCGAAAAGGAGTGGCGGGGTGCACACAAAATTGAGGCGGAGGATCGAGCATTTCCACAAAGAAAAGGATTATAAAGTACAAAACCCGAGCCCCTCCGAACCATATGGAACTTTCTCAAGCCCACTTAATAAACTGCTATGCGTGAACGAGTACGGAATGATATAGTATTCTACAAGTAAGCCGAACACAGCTATTCAAACCAAAAGAGAGCGTGTAAAACGTGTTTGAGAAGTAACGAGAGCTTTGAACGCTCTTGTTGTAAACACTCCGTCAGAAAAGAGAACATTGCGTCACTCGATCACCGAGTGAGGCATAGAGCTTTTTTTGTTGATACGTCTTTACGAGTAGATAGAGGTCAAAAAGCACACACGACCGCGTAAACAGGCGCACTCGAGAAACATCTGTGCAACCGGCGAGCTTTCGTGGGCAGGTTTACCGTGAGTTGCGAACGGCTCGGCCATTCATTTCCCGGCGGGCTCGGTGCTTGTTGGAAACGCATCTGTCTTGGTTAGATGGAAGGCTTTGGCGTCGGCTCGAAAAAGCGCCGGCGATGCCGGTGTAATATCGTGCCAAGAGCGTAATGTCCCGCCAGGGCAAGCATGAAAAACGCCCCGATCAAGCCTTGTTTACAAATGTTTGTGCGTTACTTCTTTTGTTCATTTCTTTGCTTTTGATATTTTAACTTTTTAATGGTAAGGTTATTAGCTTCTTTCACAGCGCAAGTATATTATTTCCTTTTACTAATGGCATATTTCGTAATGACACTTACTAACTTTTAATAACTAGCACTGATAATAGAGCCCGGCTTCGCTCGAGCCGGCGATAAGGCGAGCATCAGAATACCAGGGATGGGTCAGCCGGATATGCCGACGCACTCTGTCTGCAGCGCATCTTCTGATGGTGCTCGCCGGCATGCAGTTTCGCTCCATTTGGCCACAACTCGCGTGTTCCGTCTTACTTTTGGAGCACCTGTACTTTCGTTTTCAGCGTCTACAGTTCGTGTCATATAGGCACCATGCATACGTTAGGAGCCGCCACAGTCGCGCGCAGCCTCCAGCGCCAAAGCGGCCACGGCAGCAGATTTGACGAGATACGGTAGCAGATGACGCAAGCGGCGGCAAGCCACTGCGCCGTGCTTTGGTGCTTCGCTTGAGGTGTTTTCGTTCTCGTTTGCTTTGAGAAGACGGTAAATTGTTAGCAGCCGTGAGAGAACCGTACTGTTAGCAGGTGAACACGGCCACACCAAATTCTTGGCGAAAACGACAACGGAGGCGGAGGCGACGAGCCCGTTGAGCGAAACTGCACGCGTGTAGCGCGGGCCGCTTCACTCACTAAACTATCGAAGCTTATCACCCTCGGGCCAACACGGCAGCAAACTCAGCGGCAGCTTGAAATAGACGACAGCAGCAATTTTACTGTCACGGCCGCTGCAAGGGTATATCGAATAGCGATGCCTTATGCCTTATGCTATGCTATTCTTATCGTCCAACACTCGCGGCTGGCTGATCGCGTTGATAACGCGAACGGACCGTCGCTCTGACCTCTGGCCAAGCACGAAACGCACGAAAAGCATTGGCATCGGAAAAGGCGTCGTTCCGCGATTGCCCCCCCCCCCCCCCTTGCGAGCGGCTGAGAACATCCTTCCAAATCTGCGCTTGTTGCCGCTAGAGGCGCCTTCATGAGTTACGTCTGCACGGAACCTATTGGTGTAATTTTGACTCGAGCATTTAAATCAGAGGGAGAGAGAGAGAATAAGAATAGAAAAAAGGCAGGAAGGTTAACCTGGGCTGAGCTCGGTAGGCTACCCTCCACTGGGTAAGGGGGGAGGGGAAAGGAAATATTGGAGAAGAGCAGAGAAAAGTCAGCTTCAGCCGACCTAAGAGTTCTACGTTTGGTGTCATAAACGGTGAATCAGTCCAGTATCCTTGAGGAAACGCAACAGCGCTTTCGGTGCCTTTCGGAACTGCGATGGGCAGCCTCATGGTCCCAATATCTTCGCGACAGTGAAAGCGCTTCCGTCCAGGTGATCTAAAGCAGTACGGAGGTGCAGGCTCTCGTTTGAATAAGTCGGGCAGTAACACAAAATGTACTCAACTGTTTCATCGACGGCACAGTCGTTGCACTAAGCGTTGTCGGCCATCTAAATCTTAAATGAGTAGGCCTTGGGGTATGCTACACCCAGACGCAGACGGCACAACACTGTACCTTCCTCCCGGGAGAGACCAGGTAGAAGCCGCCGTGTTAGAGATGGGTCGAGAGAATATAATCGATAGGCTGTCAACTGTGATGTTTGCCACTTCTGCAATGTCATGTTCTGCGCCAGCTTCCTTAAGTATCGAGCCACGTCAATCCTGGATAAAGGTATAGAAACAAAGTTTCTTTCTTCGTGTGCTTCTCTGCCAGCTTCGTCGGCGAGGTCGCTGCCGGAGATACCGCAATGAATTGTTATCCACTGAACACACAACGTTGTGCCCTTGTTCAGTCACATAGTGCAGCATTTCTAGTATCTCTCACACAAGTTGTTCGTAGGACCCGCGACGGAGTGTCCACGAAAGACACATTTACATCAGAGCCAACGCTACCTTTAGCGACCAGATTTGCCGCGACATAACGTGGTTGTCACTATGAATGGCTCATAGTCGTTAGACCAAAATAAACGATGTCGCGTTTCAATCCATGAGTACTGTACATTGCACTGTAGTATGTCAAACATACTGAAGAGTAAACTGCACAGCATAGAGAAATAGAGCAGCGGAGGTACTCCACATCTCGGTCTCTCCAGATCGAACCGTGTGAAACAGAATACAACAGCAGTGCGCTGGTAGTACGAATTAAACCTGGAGAGACGCAGAGACAGAATGACTGCCGCGCCACCTATCAAACAATCGGCTTCCTTCAAAGTAGAGATGCCCGAGAGGACAAGCTGGCGTCAGGGCGAACCAAGAAAAGTACGCAGCAACTAGCCGCAGCTTCAGCAGCAAATCTGGCCGCAAGCTGGTCGTAGAAAACTCAGCTCGCGTGCATGACATTGCAAGCCGAGAGTGCAGCCAGGTTGTTCGGAAGCTCTAAACGTGCGGAAATAAAGGTTTGCTAAACCCTCCACTTGCGTGGCTTCGTCGGAGTACGAAGGGGAGTGCGAACTTGGGGTAGAACAACAACGCAGTTTCGCAAGAAAAGTCACCTTGGCAACCCGCGTCACGCCTCAGTTTCCGCGCAATTTGTCACGCGTCTCGCGCGCACACTACGCCACCACAGCAGTTTTCTCCGAAAGTTCTAGCGCTGTACTCCATGTGCCGTAACTTTGTAAAGCAGCAAACGACCACTTGACTTTCTCTCTTTTTTAAATGCGAATGCATTTCTTAGTCGGGCTATGTCAGGCGTCCGTCGGTGGCGTTGTCCGGCGTTGTGCGCGGGGAGGAGGATAGGTTGAGGAGGTGTCCGCGCGCCGGCAGGTGTTATCTCTCCGCTCTCACTCCCTCTCCCATAGCAACAGCTGCGGGCGCGCGCGCTTATCCTCGCCCCTAGCAACCGCAGCAGGTGGTGCGGGCGGAGTAGCGGAGAGTGAGTGGAGAGGAGGAGCGCGCTCTGGTGCGTGAGGGCGCTCGCATCGTGGGAGCTCGGCGGAGCTCCCGCGATAAAAAAAATAATAATAATTAAAAAAAAAACAGGCGCTGCGCCGTGCTCCCGACCGGGCTGCAGAAATTAGGCGCCTTTTTCTTCTTCGAACCACAACCACCATATATAAATGGAGTGAAGCGCGCGCGAAACGCATTCGCATTTCCTCACGATTCCCTTCGGGGAGGTGGGGGGCATTTTTTCCCCCCTCTTTCTTGTTTTTTTAACCGCGTTGTTAGCTCTGAAAGGGAAACAATAGTCCACAAAACGCGGCAGGGAAACGAGATTTCAAGCTAGCGAAAATGCGAGGAAAGCTAGGTTCATTAACCGGAGTAAAAGACCGCCTGTATCGGGATAACGCGGGCAGCAAAAGCAATTACAAGCATGTCAGTTACTCTTTAAGGCGGGAACTGCCATACCTAGCCGAATCGGAACTACCTCTTTCAGGTAACACGTTAAATGACATTCATGACTCACATACAAAAACTTAAATTTTGGCTAGTTTGTAGGAATTCTTAACTGAACAGGCCGTGCAAAAGACAAGGACACAATAAAAAACTGGAACTCAAATACAGTATGTTCGGACAACTAAATATGTTTAATAATTGCGTAACAGGTTCCATCGGAAGACGGGTAATATGATATCGGCTTGACCGGTCAGAATCTAGTATCCTCAAGCTGGTGCTGGTTGATTCAAGAGAAAGGGCTTTCAATTAAATAAATAAATAAATAAATAAATAAATAAATAAATAAATAAATAAATAAATAAATCTATAAACAACAGTATCCAAAAAACCGACATAATGCACGACCAAACAGCTACGTAAATCTTGTCAAACTATTCAGCATGTGACAATTAAATTTAAGTGGAATATAAACGACGTTCGTTTAGCGTATTTATTTTACAAAAGCATCACCGTTATCAGCCGACATTTACAAAATTTGCCAGAAAGAGAGAGAGAGACCATAAGATAAAGGTAAATGTTAACCAGGCTGATCCCAGTTACCCAGTCTGCACTTGGGAAAAGAAAAGTAGAAGGAGGAGGTGCGAAGAAGCCCGTTGTTCGTGCCAACATATTGCCGCGTGTGTTTATTATGATGTATTCGAGTTTCAGCCGAATACATCACCCATACGTACGCCCATACACCCGTATGTACACACGCGGCAATATGTTGTTGCGTGAGCTCTCAGGTAAACTTGATCATTCGCGTCGTGCGCGCAATCTTAACAAAGTGATCCACAACAATCGCGAAGCTTAAACACTGCGTCGCGGCATGCACCGAGCAATTCCAACAGTCTTTTCGGTTTAAAACCCGAATACATCAATATAAACACACGCGGCAATAGGTACACTAAAAAGTTGAGTGCTGTGGCTTTCTGGGCCAGTTAGTACCTGGTGGCAGCGTGAAGGGCTCCAGCAGGTTACTTCAGTTGCAACTTGCCCGCTTGCCCTGATTTTCCCGATAGGGAAAGGGTTCCAGAATTCTTTTGATGTTATTTTAACACATACGTGTAACGTTTACAAGAGACGACTTTCTGCGGCAAATTTGAATTTTTCCAATGTTAAAACGTGACGCAAGACCCTTTATGAATAAATTTGTTTTCCATTGAACTTTCAATTCGAAAACTCAGAATTCGAGGCTCTGTGTACGGACTTTGGAGCGGTATATCCAGCTCTTTTTTTACTGTTATGAGCCGAATTTCTTACAAAGTCTTTTGTGGTCTATTGTATTTCATTGTGATGCAACAGCGCCATATTTGCTGTCGGCTGCGACTGCGAGATGAAGAAGAATGATTGAGAAATCCGGTCATATGAATTTTCTGAAACACTTCCGAGTTTCACGAATATTGGCGCTTTGAGTTTCCCAGTAAGTTATACAAACATCCAACCGAAGAACTGGTGCTTCAAAAATCTCCAAATATTTTTCGCTCAGATTTCCTTTCGCGCAAAATCAAAAGAAATCACTAAATTGGTGAACGGGGCGTAAAACAGTTGAAGCTACGCAATGTGTATCTTCCTACTGCGTTACGAAAGAGCGCGCTCTTCGAAGCGATACATATTTATGCCTTCCTTGCCTGAGAAAACATCACGCGCGGTCGCATACGTGATCACAATGAAGACAGCTTCAGAAATAAGCTTCACGCGCATTAAATATAAATAACTGAAAATGAAAACGAGTTTTTCTCAAATCCTGCCTCGTCCCAACTTCTCTGAAGCTGTGTCCTTGTTTACATTCCATAAGCTTGCGCCATAACGAAACAGAAACAACTTTTCTTTACGCCTAGCGTATCTTCGTAGATAATTCGATGAAATAAATGCAGCCATTGTCATTTCTGGGAATAATTTGCATCCTCTTCTTGAACTTGGCTCTTTACCACATCTGCGTGGCACGCAGCTCGATATATATAATCCAGGCACCGATGGGGGGGAGGGGGGGGAGGGGGCTCAGACGGGACGACTTTACGTTTTCCTTTAACCCCTGTAGGCTTTAAACATTGTTTGGCTTGAAACAACTCTCGCTCCCGATCTGACCAATTGAATCTTAGCGGTACATAGGCTCACGGCGTTTCTGAGTCCCGATCATGAAAGGGTTTGTCAATAAACGCCAGTCCATGGCACCGGAGAAGCAAATGTACGATACGAGATAAAGTAGCAAATGTGCAGCGAAAGAGACTACTGAAACAACGCGCAGCGCGGCAACAATTCCGTTTTTAGGACCATAGAGGTATCAGAAAAAGATCGAGAAGTAATACAGTAGTATGAGGGCGCTGCGTGCACTTCAATTCTAGAACCATTTGGAAGCGGCTATTTCAACAGCAGCAGTGACTATCGAGGAAGAGACTGATCGTAATACACGTGCGGTTTCGCAGAAAAGTCAGCTGTGCGGACGAGAAACCTAAAGCTCGTTTCTACCAGGTTCTCTGTCATCGATGAAGGCGAATACAACCAGAGTGGATGCTTAAGAATGAGAACATGCATGAATTTCCAAACAGTTTGTGTTTCGCGAATGGCTTCACTGCAAGCGAGAATTTTCTCAAACCTCTCGCTAGGCGGAGTAATGTAATTTGCCACTACGGTAGCAACAAGTGCGATAGCGCAGCTGCGAAATCCGACAAATCAAATGACGTTACCGGCACAGAGTTGGAACGAACACTCCGCCTCGTCCAACGGGCATGGCGCGTTGCATGTGATGGAAACTGTGAAGAACCTAACGCCACCGGCTGTGCTCAAATAACTCAAAATGTTTCGTCGAAGCGGTTTCGCTTTCCTTTCAACGATCAAATTTTTTAATATATAAGCCCTTTCCTAAAACATTACATCGTCGAGTGACGTGGCTGCCACTGCAATAACCTGCCTCTTATAATCAAAATAGAGAAGTGAAGAGAAGACCGACAAATAAAAGGCACAAAAGGACGTAATATGCACTTTATCGCCTCTGTTAATATGTTTTTAGCACGCTTTGTTTGCGTTTGTACTTTTTTTCTGTATCCGTGTCAGGGTCGTGGCTCTTCATTTTACACACCGAATTCCAACGTGCCTAAACTGCCAGAAACAATAGAATTTGGCTGTATCCGACGTATAAGTTGATTGATTGACCGACCGACCGACCAACCGACCAACTGATTGATTGATTGATTGATTGATTGATTGATTGATTGATTGATTGATTGATTGATTGATTGATTGATTGATTGATTGATTGATTGATTGATTGATTGATTGATTGATTGATTGATTGATTCAAAGATGGCACACATGGTAAACATGGCAGAAAAAGTAGAGAAGTCATTCCACTCTGTGACGTTACAGATTTTCAAAGCATACGCCATCACACACCCTGCAATTAAATCCGACATCTCTGTCCAAGAAATACTCTTTTGTATTTAGCGCATGATTCCTTTATAAAGTCTTCCATTTCAGCAGCATGCATCTTTTTTCTGCGACTGGCACAAGAAAGAGCAAGCAAACAGAGAAAACGCAGGGGCATCAATTAAACAAGCGTCCGGTTTCCTACGCCTACACAAGGGACAAGGAAGAAGAAGAAGAAGGAAGATGGAGGAGGAGGAGGAGGAGGAGGAGCAGAAGGAGGAGGAGGAGAAGCGGGAATGAGGGTGCGTCGCACTGTACTGCACGTCCAGTAGGATGCACAAAAGAACTGCCATCAGTCAATGAGACACTACTGGACTAGTTTCTAACCTACAGAACAATCCTGATCCGAGCAACGTGAACTAGCAAGAAGTCCTTATACATGCGCTGAGCACGCAACTAGAGTGCTTACCAGCTTCTCTCGCAGCTACTAGATTAATGCTTTAAGGCACACCACTTAACGAATGACCCACTAAGCACGTAGTTGGCTAATTACGGGCAACTTTCTAACTGCTGATCTCTGCGTATAATGTATGCGCTAATGCGTTTAATATCAGCTCGTTCCGTCGTAGAAGCGTCCGTGCCGCCTTCGTAACTTGCGCAAAACGCTTGAGATACGCAAGTTACGAAGCAGCAAAGTGACCTTAATGATCTTTTATGGGCACTACGAACACCGAGTCATTGCCGAGAAATGAGAATTTTTTTTTCTACGTTAACCCCTGCGTCATCAATGCACGCCGTGGTACACTAGGAGCTGGAGTAAATTTATGGGGAAGTCAACAACGAGATGAACGCAAGAAGAAAGTACCTGAGCTCGCGTTTGCAAAACTACATGCACTCAGTGAGCGCTAATCGACGTAGTATGTTTTTGCCATTGTTTGATCACCTAGTTACCATTAACGAATACTAGGACGAGGCTGTCAACTTCTTGCGAGTCCCGTACGGTCCTTCGATTAATCTCGAACGACGTCGCACAAGCCAGCAACTTTCAGTCAGGATTAATAGGCGAGAGGACAGCCTCGTAATTAATTGCTCCCCGTGGCCACTCTATATACAAGGATTAATATATCCCGATCTGCCTTTGTTCGTCCTTGGATCATTAAGAGGAGAGCTCCCACAGTCTGTTCCCTCGTGTGATCGCATCGTCGAAGCGCACAGTGTTGCTCGAACTGTCGCCACGTGTCGAGCCGGCTGCAGCTTTTAAGCCGTAGAAGGATAGATTAGTCAGAGTACGATTAATTGCGGCTCAAGACTGAGGAGAAATGGAGCTCAACCATGGTCCTCCTCAAAAGTCAACCGCTACTCTTCCGCCGGAGGTTGCCTTGAGGCATGTGCTGAAAACCCATATTAATGCAAGAACGTCAGTTTCATAACAGCGAAGCTGTTGTAGCCGCTACTGTTTGCGCGCTGTCACCAAAAAATCCCTCAAGTGGGTATTTGCCACAGGAATTCGGCAAGCCCCACTACAAAGTACAGGCGTGAGTGTCAAACAAATGAATGAATGAATGAATGAATGAATGAATGAACAACTTTATTTGTCCCTGGTTAAATGGGATGGGGGGCAATAGGAGAGAGACTGGTGGGGAGGAACTACTGGAAGTTGCTCCCATCCTCGACCCTCTCAGCCCACTCCAGCATGGCCTCCTGAATGTCGGGCCTCGAGAAACGACACGGGGAAAAAAAGCTGTATATATATATATATATATATATATATATATATATATATATATATATATATATATATATATAAGAAAGAGACACCAAGAAGGATAGAAAAAAACAAATCAAGACAGAAAGAGAGAGAGAAAGAAAGAGCAACTGCGCTATTCGTTCAGCCTTGACATAACCAGTGCTAAGCTGATATAATTTTTTTTCGCTATCTCCTACATAACACTGAGAAGCACATGCACATATATTCGCTACTTGGCAACCAAGCCCATAAACGATTCGGTTCCTGGCACTTCGAATTGGCCTTCTCAACAATCCATTCAAAAACAAAATAAAAATGGCTTCTCCCTTTCCTGCTGTGCGCACTGCAAAGCACACTTTACAGGAAATGAAAGACACCTTGCCAAATGAAACGTGATCAAGCAAAGCAGAAACAAGCTCCCAGCATTTTTAATGCGAGGTCCGCTATAAATAACGTGGTAAGCTCCAGTTAAGCCGAATTGTTGCGCCTACACTACTTCCGACATCACATCACTGACGTCACACAGAAAAAGTCACAGTTTCACCGCAAGGGTGAAGCAATGAATGCGATAGCAAAAAATTGTAATGTTATACGAAGTGAGGCTGGCAGCTAACTCTTTTTGGATCCGATCTCACGCAACTCTAGAAAACGCTTGTTTAAGAGAATTCTCCTCGCGTTGAGAGCGCAGCACGTAGAAGGGTACACCGGCCCCCCCGCTGTCGGCCGCCGAGAAGGGGAGATAACGCGCGCGCCCCCGCTCGTAGAATCGAAGGTCCCTCGAGGTCCCCCCCCCCCCCCCTCGCGTCTTTTCACGCTCACGAACGACGGGCGGGTCCGGTTATATATATACATATACATATACGGCAAATGACGCCGACGCCGACGGCGAAAACCAGCCGCGAGTGTCCATATAATTGCTATCGCAATAATAAATAGATCGAATAGAAAGTTCAGTTTAACTCAGCTATACACACGTTCGCGTGGGTCTAGTTTTTTTAACGGTCAGGACACGTAGAGACAAAAGGGCAGCGCTTATTAGATTGAAATGAAACTTTAACTTGATTACCTCCGCCAGATATTGGAAAAATACATAAACTCAAAGGAAGCAAAATACTGTTCAAATAACTTGCATAAGGAAAATGCAGAGCGCCATCAGTCTGGAGCGCCGTTCGTTATTGTGAGTTTAAGCTTTCTTTCATGCTTTATTTTTTCCTTTTCTTTCTTCTTTTGGGAACCAGGTGGCCTGAGTCATCGGCCATGAATAACTCCCGAGCTTTTAGCATAATTTGTGAACCGAACACCACTTGCCGATAAATGAACTCAAATACGTGGCAAGTACTTATCTTTTGTTGCCGTTAATTTTCTTTTTATCTTCAGAAACGGTGGCAGAATAAATTATTCAGTAGCGAGTTATAAGGCTTCCTACTCAAATGAAAGATGAAAAAAAAAAACTGTCCTCACTTTTCAAGAAAAGTTTGCATGAAGATACCGAATACATTAGCCTAAATGTCATTATATTAAGCATGTGCGAAAAGAGCTCTTCCACTATCGAGGCGCCCCAAGAGCCCTTTGAAATAAATATCCCTATCCCAAGATTATACTCTTTTTTTTGTTTGTTTCTGTGACGTTCACCTGTTTCACAATAGTTTCAAAGGTCGAGATGTATCAGCTTTAATGACGGCAGCTTAGATTTCCCGCTGACTGAGAGTGTAGGCGTCGGTTTCGCCTCTGTGAATTTGCTTCGAAAGATTAGCTTA
The DNA here is from genome assembly GCA_030522465.1 of Rhipicephalus appendiculatus. Lineage (NCBI taxonomy): Eukaryota > Metazoa > Arthropoda > Arachnida > Ixodida > Ixodidae > Rhipicephalus > Rhipicephalus appendiculatus. The sequence goes on along the minus strand of JALIZH010030635.1, from coordinate 49,072 downwards.
ACCAGGCCACCAATAATCAGACGATTACAAACAGAAGTTTGAAACTAGGTGTTCTCAACGTTTACGAGCTTACGCAATCTGCTTTGGGAGCATCTAAAAGGACGCAGAAAGAAATTCGAACTTCTAACATCAATATTTGTACCACATGAGGGCAGTTTTGAAAGTTGCAAACACTAGTTCAATACAAATATTGACCCCTTATCAGGGTTGCCGTTGGTGGCTACTTTGCGCCAAATTGGCTACTTTTCGACCCCGTCTGGCGACAAAAATTTGCAGTTGGCGCCATCGCTATTTTCTGGCTACTTTTTAAGTGCTGATTTGGCGCATTAATTAGCCATTTTTTCTCATTTTTGCAGAGAAAACACATTGTTTTTAAGCTTTTCTCTCGCTTCGGCGGATGTGTACGGTCGTCCTCCACCCACCAGTAGGCTGGTGCGCATCGAGGCACCCTTACGCGACGCTTAGCACGCCTCCAAATACGGAGTGGTGAAGTTGCGTGCATAGTGACGAACGCGTGGCCAGCTTGGTGCTCAGGCTTCCCGCCATCTATTGTGATGCTACGCGCAAGTTTTACGAATAATTCTGATGGGCAGTGCGTGTTCGCGTGTAAATGAGAAAGCAGACATCTACAACAAAATTTAGCTGGCCTGTTCATCTACAACCAGAATTTGGTCTGCAACTTCAATGAAAATCTGTTTCAACTTTACATGTTCCTTCTGACTTGCTGGCTGGAATATTCTAATATAACGTTGTGTCTGGCAAGACAATATTTTCTACATAAAATATATGCACGCGTAATGAATATATCATAATTCGTTCACTTAATTTATTTCCAACTTATCGGTGGCTTTCTATGCTCTTACTTATTCAAAATGGTATTATTTATATATCAATACTAAAGAATCTGCACTTGGCTACAAATTTGGCGATAATATTAAATGGCATGGCTACTTTTGGATACTTTTGGCTTGAGTTCTGGCTCCTTTTCAAGTCCACCCAACGGCAACCCTGCCCCTTATAGATAATGGTAGCGCTGATCATGGCCAATCAGCATGCCAGCGCCGCAGTATGTATGTGCGTTTTTCAAGGCTTCGTACTTCTGTACTCAAATCAGTCAGTTTTCTCCGAACTAATCATTCTGAATAAATTTTTACGTTACAAACGCACCAATTTGATATGTTATTATATACATGTGTTTCAGACCTTAACAAAAAGAAAGAAATAGCACAGACTTCTCAAAAATTAAACAAAGAATCGACGAATTCTATAAAAGGTGAGCGAGATGCTCGTACCTTAAACGCTGTGCCGTCTGTTCGCAAGCAATGAAAAAAAAATACTGGTCAGGAAATTGGGGGCGCAACATGACAAAAAAAAAGGAACTTGTGCAGGAAAGTCACCTACTCCAATGTATTAGCCATAACTACAGATCATAACTCATATTAATAGTATAATATCTGGGGTTTAATGTCCCAAAACCACGCTGTGATTAAGAGGGACGCCATGGGAAGGGCTCCGGAAATTCCGACCATCTAGTGTTTCTTAACGTGCACTGACATCGCACAGTACACGGGC
>JALIZH010030635.1:0-42500 GCA_030522465.1 Rhipicephalus appendiculatus | reverse complement strand
GTGTTTTTACTGCCCTCACGAGCAGATATTTGCGACATCACACTAACTAGATAGATAGTTCCTACTTTCCTATCCCAATGACTAAGCCCTAAATTCACGCTTTATTCCGTCAGAAAAACGTCCGTTCATTCACCCATTTATTTGTGTTTTAACTTTATGCTCTTCCAGCTGTTCTGCATGTGAGAGCTCCCCTGCTTCGAAGATTGGAGAGGGGCACTCACTATAAAATTCAACATTTGAGTCAGGGTGTAATCAAGCTGAAATAAAATTATGCTGAAGAAGGAAAGTGAACGTGCGGAGTAACCACCTTGCTCCCCCTCATTAAATTGTGCGTGGGTCACAAACCACAAACAAAAAATAACTGCCAGTGTAAGACCATGATATCGAGCGCACGCACGCTTGAAAGTGTGTCCAGCCGGGTTCGGTGTTCGTCATGTGCTTGCCGAAAGACATCCGGCCCATTAATGCTATGAGTCAGCTCGCAAACGCAATTCTAAACTAGCCATTTTCGTATCAGCCAACCGCCGGCCTGCCCTTGCCTTGCAACCGGGCAACTAATAATACCGCAACACAGCCAAGACACAGCAGGCACATTAGGACCGTAGGGGAGCTTCCCCTTCAATCTCCATGGATCTCACCGCGCTGCTCGCACGGGACCGAGGCCAGGACGCAAGATGCATAATGACCACGCTTTCGCCCTATCCCGACAATTTAAGAACGCACAGAACCACGAGAATAGGAAGATAAGGATCACATTTTCACGCGGCTGAGAATCTTGAACTGACGTGTACATGATAGTGCAACAAGAATGGCTTCTATTAAAGCTCGCTTCGAGGATGCAAGCCTCGGTGGGTAGGCCGTTTCATTACAAGGCTGAGTGCCTTGTGAAACGACGTTTTCACGCAATCATGAGCGCGGTTCTATAGGCTTATAACGGTTAACAAAACTGCGCAATTTGTCTGCCCCTCAGAAGAGCGGTTTGTTACGCAAGCGTTCTTAAGCTTGGGCTATTTGTGGGCGAATTTAACCAGGGCTTCAGCCACGGCCTCTCGCAAGACTCGTGGTCCGTGTTTCTTCATTGGCGTTTCATCTGGTACAGGAATGACGTGAATTATAAAGGCTACACCGTCGTTAAGCTTAAGGCTTCGTGTGTGATGCGTAAAGGTCCTGTTCTGGTCAGCAAAACTAAAACATGTTCCTCCATAACTCTGCCTAACGCACGAGGCTATTTTATTTATAGAAAGTTCTCGAACGACTGAAAGGGTCGTGCAGCTTAAAAATAACACTTAGAGATCAAGTACGCAGTTTGGCTAAAAAAAATTATTTCTTAACATATGCATACACATATATGACTCATTCTATCTTAAAATGTAACTAAATCAGGCTGAATTTCTTATATCTTATAGAGAAAGTTGCAAAGCTTAATTGTTGCAGACGAAGCCAATGACACCAAATATGAAACGGACGCAGACCTCAGGCTTACACAATGATGTTTTGAACTTACACTATAGAGCACGTTTTAAGAGCACCACTTGTAGGACAAAACATATGTGGTGTTACTAGCACGTAGTATTACTAACAAACAGAAGTGGTGACTACGATCACCGAGGGCGGCACCTCACTGCAGTCTTCTCTGTTCTCAACGTGCTTCCAGCGGTACATTTTAGCAGTTCCCGCCAACCATCATTTTCTTAAGGAGGTAAATAATGATAATATTTGAGGTTTTATGCGCCAGAACCACGATATGATTTTGAGGCATGCAGTAGTGGAGGGGTGCGGAAATTTCGACCATATGGTGTTCTTTAACGTGCACTGACATCGCACGCTACACGGGCCTGCAGCACTGCGCCTCCATCGAAATGCCACTGCCGTGGCCAGAATCATAAGCAGATAAAGAGTGAGACAAAGAAATAACGGTAATGACTAAGATTTACACGTTCACTATATAGAACAGAGCCCAGTCCGTAAACAGAGGGCGTTGGCTCAGGCATTGGTACGTAAAACAGCCACGGTGCGTGAGCAGCGTTCGCTCATCCTTCCGAGCGGCTGTACGCGGCTGGACGGGTTACGAGCTTTTGGGGATGCGGGGCAGGAGGGGGGGGGGGGGGTCTCTTTACAAAAGGTAAACATGTCACCAACTCACGAGGCACTGCCTTTATTTATTTCCAGGAAAACGGAGTGGTCGTTTACGTACCTTGTCGGGCGAGCAAGTTATGAGTGGATAGGCGGTGACTAAGGCAATGAAACAATTACGCGTCGCCAAACCTCGTACGACAGGAGTCGTGTTGGTTTTAGGAAAATCAAGCGATCCCACTCACGCAACTGAGCGGGGTATACGTGACTGCCGGCACGGTTTCCTGAGCATGATGAAGCAATTACATTACATGAACCACGGCTCTTGCGGGAAACCACCGGTGACCTTCGCACAAGAGTGACTCCCGAGAACTATAGACATCAGGCGTAAACTGTTCGGCCTTTGTGCCCGTTAGCACAGCATCATCGCCGTTACGCTTTCATCGTGAAAATTCCAGTGCTACCGCTTTAGTATATCAAATACTTTTAGACATATACCCTAACCCGTAAACTGGTGCCCGTTAGCACGGCATCACTGGTACCTTTTCATTACGAAAATTCCAGTGCTACCGTCTTAGTACATCACTTCATTAATACATTTCGACATATATACCAACAGATTTAACCAGGTGGTATAACATACTCTGGATTAATTACTATCATCTTTGAACATATATCTACGGACTTAACTACGGGCTTATGTTGGAAGGTGATAATAAGAGTTGATAGTGAGTGTTGGAAGGTGATAGTTCATCTTGCTGATGATGAACATATATATTCACGGACCTAAACTGTGGGTTTATGTTGGAAGGTGATAGTAATTAATCCAGAGTACGTCATTATGAACCTCCCATTTTCTTCTTTGAACAACTTATGTGGATAATATCTTTATCAGTATACGTCGATGTTCATGAAACTGCGATATCTCTAACGCTTTCTTTATTTCATAGACTGTCAGTCCCGCAATGCGTTAACTCTCATTGCTCATAAGGAAATAGACATACGAGAATACTAGCAACAGAAGTTAAATGTGAGAGTTATTTCCGTATATAGGCGAAGTCAGCAGGACACTATTTTCTTTCATGTACGCATAGAGGAGAGATGTCGCACCGGAATCCAAGAATATGCGTAGCACCAACTATTCTATAGAGGAGATTTCGGTCTTGCTTTTATTCCGAATGTTGACCTGAAATCAGAACAAACAGTAACTTTTCAGGTGACTTTCATTTAGTGGTCATGTTTAATTTTTTTCTTCAGTATGCTGCGCACAAGTTTCCGATAAAATCAAAGTTACAGTCTTTACATTTCTCTTAGCCTTTTACGTTAAGTGCGAGCTAGAAAAAAACTTTATAGACAATAGCGCGTATAAACTTAGATCGTATAACCTCCTACCGTATAGTCTCGTACACGTGAATAAAAACGTCATGATTCATGATCCTGCTGAAACGATGTAATTTCAACTTTCTTGTTTGCAGTTAATGATACGATGGTGAAATATTCTGCTACGGTTCGATTACGCACACGTGGCTCGGTTTTTACTGACACACTGCAGTCGATGACTAGACAAGGCACGTGGTACTTGGCTATCTAGTTATAACGTCAAAAATGTATAATCTATTAGGTCTCCTGCTACTAAATGACAAAGTTTTGTGCACATAAAGGCTCAAGTTGCTACACGTGGCGTTTCGATAATATACTCCCTGAGAATCTATTGCGCTGTGCAGACCACCGTTCTGCACAGCTGTTCCAGCGGTGCAGACCTTCTCCCGTTAGCCGCCCCCAGCATAACCAATGAAGCTTTATCGTTGACTTAAGAGCCTCATTGGTCATTAAGGGCATTTTGAGATGTGCTACTTGCTTCTATCTACGTCATGAAACATTGCAACACTTTCAATAGATCCTCCCAGTCACCGCGCATCAATTGAACAAGAACCACTAACTTTACTACGCTTGGCGTGGTTATAATAACGGGGTTAAAGATTTCTCAAGAAGCGCTTGACAACAAGCCAGTTATATAACAATAATAGTAACCCGCTAGACAGAAGCTAAGGACGACAGAAGCGACATGCTATTTTTAAGCGAGACACTAACTGTACTCTATGAAGAAGAATACACGAGACTTTTGAGTTTTCTTCTGATTTCGGACTTGCCAGGTGTATTACTCTCTCTAAAGAGACACGTGAAATCTCTTTGTAGATCATTGTACTGTCGTAGGAGAGTCGTGGGACCCAAAGGGGCGTTAACGTGGTCCTTCAAAGAGTCATATGCGTGGCAAGTCGGGACTCGGCGAAAATAGCGACATATGCTCTCTTTTTTTCCTTAGGGCGTTTGTCAGGACATTTTTTTTTTTCGTCACCCGAGTCCGACGGGCGCTTCAGGTCAGGGAGTTCTTGGAAAGGCGACCTTCCAACTTCTGAAGACAAATCCCGGCCGCGGCAGCCGCATTTCGATGGAGGCGAAACGCTAGAGGCCCGTGTGCTTAGATGCAGGTGCGCGTTGAAGAACCCCAGTAGGTCGGATTTTCCGGAGCCCTCCACTACGGCGTCTCTCATCATCATGCCGTTGTTCTGAGACGCAAAACCCCAACAATTATGGCTATTATTAACTTCTCATGACAAGTCACTCTCGCGTTAAATGTTTATTCCTCCATTACTTGGTGGTGGTGAAACTTTATTGCCCGAAAAGGGGTCCTTAAGGACACTCGGCTAGGCGCCTGGTGTAGAGGGCACCTGCCCACGTCGGGCCAGAAAGCCCGAAGCTCTCCGCCGCCTCGCGGGCCTCCTGGACAGCCCGAAGTTGGTCTGCTTTTTTTTTTTTTTTTTTTGCACAAAAAAACAATTTGATTTCAGGATTTATCACTCTGAGATCAATCCTGAATGCTCTTTCGAGGCAAACACAATAAAAATGAAACTTCGCAATTGTGGTCACGTCATACGAGCCACCGAGCTCTTCAATAGACAGAAAATTGATGTTACTTAAAGTGCAACGAAACAGAAAAGAAAGCCACTCATGCACGAGATGGCGAAATGGTATTGTGGATGCCTCAGGGAAACATTGAGAGGAGTTTAAAGAACTTGTATTAAATTGGTCTCACCAGCGATCGTATAATCGTGCAGTCGACAGTTGTCGCCACAGATTCTATAACACTTAACAACACTTGCTCTTCATCCTTGTGCGCACTACTCTTTATATATCGTAATACGTATGCAATATTCCAAAATCAATCATATACACATTTTTGACATCAAAGTTATAATGTTAAACATTTTTAACCATTAACTATATCTACGAAGTTTCAAGAAAGTCGAGAATGCACTCTGGCGTGAAATTCTGGAGCACTGGGGGTCAATGGAGCCACTCGACAACCACTGGAATTCATTAAAGCCGCCCAGTCACCTGCGCTGGCTGTTTCGCATTGTCCCTTCGCTCGAAGGCAGTTCATTACGCTCAGAGAGGCAGCTCTCAAATTATTCGCATACCCTCTGCGTCCTTTAATAAAGGTGTGCCATGGGGCAGACGAGATTCCAGTCAATATATAGTGGAGCTTGATGAAGTCGACAGATCGCTATTTTTATTGGCTTATTCTAATTACAATGCATTACACATTAGATCCCCGATCGCGGGTTCTTCGTATTTATCGGGAAAACAATACAGTGAGCTTGGGTAGAGTAAGCCGCCCTGTTCAATGCGAAATGTCGTCACTTTTGAATTTCGGCGTCACGATAGTTTGAGTGGTTGTAATATGGTGTGTACTTATGCTACACGTTGTGCAAGTCTGACGAACTCCTCCACAACGCTCTGAAGTGAGCGTTATGAAATGCGCTGTTTTATCAGTTTCAAGCGCAAAGAAACAGCGCAGAAATCGATGACCTTGAGAGGCACAACACACACACACAAACACGCACACCCACTCACGCACCCACACGCACCCACACACACACACACACACACGCACACGCACACGCACACGCACACGCACACGCACACACACACACACGCACACACGCACGCACACACGCACGCACACACGCACACGCACACGCACACGCACACGCACGCACACACACACACACACACACACACACACACACACACACACACACACACACACACACACACGAGCGCGAGCGTACACAGAGGTGCTCTGGTGTACGACACATGATTGCGTACTGGGTATAGTCGTGTTTCTCGACGCTGCCACTCTGATCGCGCCCTGTTTACAAGAAGCCAATTTCACTTCCCGTTAAAGTGTTTGTTTGTTTGTTTCCTCCCTCTTTCTTCTTATCCACAACTATTTCTTACGCCTCGCTTTAAAAGAGTGGTGGACAGGCTACTGCCCCTCTCGGTTGCAGTTGCCAGCCTGCTCTCTCCCTATTTCCCTCTTTATCCTTTGTGTATTTGTGTTTTCGTAGTGAACAGTAAAATATTAGTGAGAGGGGGTGCTTTCTTTAAAACGATATTTCAAGACTTCTGCAGACACCCATTCCCATATTTATGCTTGCGTTGCTCAACGACAAGCAATAAAAGATTTTTTTTTGTCTGAATATCGTATACATGTGATCAGTATTTTCCTTGGAAATCGTCGTAAGTAATGCCTGCAACAAGTCCAACGACCAACCTTGCACAGCCGAGGCGTGATAGATACTCTACATCCTCCCTTTCAAAACACAACGGAAGCTTTGTCTCGTCCAGGAAAGTTTAGTTGTAGCAAGACGAGACATCCCGACGTCGCGCTCGTAAAGTCTGGGCCTAAGGACACCAGTCTACGTCGTTTCCTGATAGAAGACTCCGAGACGAGATGAAGAACCCCGTAACGCCTTTAAAAAAGCAACATGAAGAAGATGAGAAAAAATGCGCTGATTTTTGCCTTCGTAGCAGCAGCAGCCCGTCAGCACAAAGGGAGGTCGTGGCGAATTTGTGCCGCTATGTCTGCCAGATACAGACTTGAGGGAAGCTTTGGTAATGATCTGACTCGTAAAAACAAGGCCTCGCAGAAAGCGGAACAAGCCCGTCAAATGCAGAGCCTCCTCATCCCATACCGGCGGCGTTGACGACGGGTTGAAAATAGGGCGGTGCTTGCGATCTGTCCTTCAAGACGCTGTCGTTCTTGCAAACGTCGTCGGTGAAAGAGAAAGAGATATTCTGGCCATTGAACTTCCAGCATAGGACCACTGGAAACGTCTACGACCCTAATGCTGGGGAAGCCAAAGTGCGTGATTTTTGGTGGCTCATAATTTAGGCGGTGCTGCATAGAGTCGTTTGTTTTCTCACCCTACTGCTCGCGCAAAATGATTCGTGTTGTTCTTGTTGTTGTCGTCGTCGTTGTTGTTGTAGTTGTTTATTTATATATGAAAATGTATGGGAAGGCTACTTTAGAGCCGGCTATCCCATCATCATGGTAGTAGTATTCAAGACACACAAAAAGATTAGTAAAATTTAGAAGAATAAAAGAATAAGAGAAAAAAATAATCAGAAGCGCTATGTACATATATACAACATGGGCCTATAAAGCGCGAGCACAGCCTAAGGGCATGAGCACAGTCTCCAAAGCATGAGCAAAGTCTAAGTCCAGTTCACACGGCTTGGTCACATCGCGGACAGGGTCTGTACAGAAAAGTTCATGCCCTTACATGTATCTTGACTATGAGACACTCCCATTAATGAATCAACACTATGGAAGGGAGCAGTTGTTGTTGTTGTTGTTGTTGAACATAAACGTAGACAAAAAGAGTGCCTAACCGTTTACTATCAGAGTCTGAAGCATGATCTCAGAAATACGAGTTTTATTTATTGTTTTTTTTAAGATCAGTCCCCGTACCTTGTATCCACTAGACAGCACTTTTTTGCATAAAACTAAAATTATTAAGAGAGTAGTCTCAGCTTTCTCAATGAAAGCAACCATATTGATATATTCTACAAATTAAGGTGAACGTTAAGCCACAGAAGGTATATTATTATTATACAGCTTTTCAACTGAAATACAAATCAGAGCCCAAGGTCAAAAGAAGCTCTTAATTTTATGCAGAATACCGCGTATTCTCGGAGGGCATTATTGTAGTGAGAATTCATTGTAAACAGCACAACAACAAAGCGTAAAACTGTGTGAAAATAAAACGAAAAAAAAAAGAGTTAGAACTCAAGAAAGGTACATCAGGCAAACGTGGCGCACAGGAGTTGTCATGCGTACAAGTGTCATACATACATATGACACCATTGATCGTCAGTGGAAATTTCAGCCAATTCTTACTTCAAACATATTAGCATAAAGGCCACCCCCACCACGTGCAAAAATTTATTGATAAACGGAAAGTTTTGTAAGTTCGGCCTAGAATCAGGTTTATCCAAGGGAACGTGCAAGTCATCGCTGAAAATATTCCATTTTCACGAATGCAAATTTCTGCCGTCTTTTCCCCCCTGAGACCGCATGTTCGCTAACAAGATAGAGTGTGTACGAATCGAAGCGTTCTCAACGTTTGTTGCAATTCTGTAAACTACGAAAGGAAAGTCCGCGGATTTTCTATGCCGCACAACTTCATTACTTTTAATCTATAAGCAACGCTCAGAAGAAGACTGGCTATAAGCACGGCTCCATTATTTTTTTTTTCGAACAACGTCTCGAGATACTCCGAGACGTCAAAGGACCCTTTTATAAGATTAGACGAGTGATTTAATAAAACAGTTTCTCAAGGCAACGAGAATAAAGTTGGTGTGAGCAGAAGAAAAAGAAACATACGTTGATCATGTTTTTCTCTTTCAGCATGTTCTTTCATGGCCGTTCTAAGGTTTTTCTTCTTTTTTTTTTGTTCTTTGGTTTTTATAAACTGGATGGAGTTCCTGGTGCTCAATAATTCTGGAGGCTTTTAGCATAACTTAAGAAGTTCGCGACACTCGTCAATGAAGGAAAGAAAAACTAAAGCCGCGTCTGAGCGGTAACGTTAAATGTCACATTTAAAGGTCACCTTGAAGAGAGGTGACCTATAACTGTTGAGAGGTCCTCTAGAGAATTCCTCCTGAATGAGAAGTAAGGAATATTGAATCCTCGACAAATGTCCATTCGAGGGTTTCTAAGGAGGGTGTGACACCGCACGTGATTATCGGTGAAGGCACAACCGTTATGCCTTTCACGTGGGAAAATGATGACCGTTTAAGTTAAGAATCGCTTGTTCAAAGCTCCGGTAAAAGATGTATATGCGAAGCAGAAACCAAAAGTCTTTAACAAGCTGAATAACTCTTTTGTTGATGCCTATTCCTATTGCCAGCTAAACGTAACATAAGTGGACATCACTCACCGTCACACAGAAACCTTCATAGTTTTCTCCATTCATCCATCCATTTTATCGTTCCTTCCTTTCCGTAAAAAATTACATAAGTCACAGTTTTATGCTCTTCACGTAGCATTTTAACTGAGACAGTTCCACAATGCTTCTCTCACCCCATATACCAACGAGTTCCTTCAAATTAAGTTCAGGGTTTTGTATGAGAGGGCTACGATGAAATGATGACGCACGTCTCAGCGGGGGACTCCGGATCAGTTCTGACTTCTCTCAGGCGCAACCAATGCACAGAACGCGAATGTTCCTTTCTTTACGCACCCATCAGAATGCGACATCCATCGTTGAAATCGTAGCCGAAACCTCCTTAGGAGCGTAACTCAATAGCCATAGAGCTAAAGCATAAAGTATAGAACTGTCTCGGATGAACCATTAATTTTCCAACTTTTTTTCGAACTAACCGGTCGTCTAAGTATTCAAGCTCTCCGAACAGCGTTAAAATCAGAATTCTCGTTTCCCAACAAAGGCAAACGCGTGGAAATGATTAAGTTCGCTGTACAAAACAGAAGCACCGCCATGTAACCAGTATCATAGACATTAAACGACGTCCAAATATCGTTAATTTATTCGCAATTGCGCAAATACCCTATTTCGTGCGACGCCAAAGCACGCGATCACGGGACGTAAGGAATGACCATAGGAATGGGTTTGCGCACTGGGCTCCACAATGGATGCCATTAGTGTCCGGTCACCTCCGACCCTCGTCGCAAACGAGAAGACTCAAATGAGAAAAGAGGGGGACCTCTCGTGTTACTTGATCTCCATCGTCCCCTTCTTTTCTCCCTCAGGTTCACCCGGTGTCATGACAGTCGTGAGAAAGGAGGGCCGGTGCCTTCGCAGAGCTCCTGCGACGAGTCTTGGCCTCTACAGTGCAGTGATACGGAGCGCGGGACCGCAATCACCCTCCTGTCCTCTGCGCGTGACAGATCTGAGTGGACTTCGCGAGAATCTCGGCAAGCGGAAAAGTGTTCGCGCGACGCGAATAGCAGCCCCGTCCCGTTTCTGCTCTCCGGTTACAGATTCCAATTTACTCGTGAATGACGAGTTTTGTGGTATACCTCTCACGTGGCATCGAATCTCGCGCGATTATCGAAAATGTCTCCCGCGTGCCAGCGCGGAATAACCAGGAACACAAAATTAACATGAACGAAGAGTGCTGGTACGGCATCATTTGGAGATCTTCCTCCTTTTTTTGCTCTCAGTATTGTCTCAACCGGCTTGTTGCTTCGTGAAACATTTTTTTTACTTCAACCTTTATCATAATCAAATTGAGTAATATACCCGCTGTTTCGATGGGGAAACACACACACACACACACACACACATATATATATATATATATATATATATATATATATATATATATATATATATATATATATATATATATATATATATTCCGCCGGTAACTTTCATGGACCAGCAGTTTTATTTGTATGGAAGACATTGTGCACAAACTGATAATAGGCCGCCGCTAGGGTTGCCAGGTCAAAAAGACAAGAAATATCCAATACTTTAGATAAAATAGCCAAAAAAGTAGCCAACTTTAATCAAGGGCTTCGTAAGTAGCCAAAAGAAGCCACGAGTGTGGGACAACGACTGCGACCTTTTTATTTAAGTGAGAAAATGCAGGAGCCTTTTACCGAAAATGTGAAACACAACCGGAACCTTTCAAAATCAGAATTTCTGAGATTCAAACAAATTGTTTAATTTAGCGACCATTTCTTGGAGGAGGACGATGTTTTTTACGCTGTCTCAAGAACACTCTTAAGGGCCCCTGAACCGCCGAGAAGTCGAAATTTAGTTCTGGCGCTGCAGTTGTGCACGATTCTACTGACAGCCCACTGACAGCGTCTATAGCTCACGACGTCACCTAATCATACAGGTGACATCATGACTGCTGTTGTCGATAGAGGCAAGGCCCGGAGAGCAGCACGCGAGCGTCTCTTGGTGGCTTAGGGGCCCTTTAACGCATTTCACATGACCTTTTTCAAGAGGACGAGAAGCAACAGTCCATGTGTCGACAATAGAAATGATTAGGGAATGAATGTGCTCAAAATCCCAATTGCGCAGTTTGAAGCATAAATTGCACTCATTTTCGCAATAATGTTTTGCGTTATGCCGAAGTGCAAGTACTTTATATTAATGAGCCACCGTCCCTACTTCATATTAAGAAGTGACACAAGCAGTTCGTCAGATATCCGATGCTTAATGTCAATGCGTGCAGAGCGCTCTGGATGCGGAGGGAGCACTTTCGGTTGTCCTCCTCCTATGCATGGAATTACTCTTTTGGCTTATTGCAACGTCGAAGGCTTTCGGCGTTGAGCTTGGTAGGTTATGACGGTTGTTGGGTCCTCGTCGGTTCTGCCTTCTACGTACCCAGTTTGCTCTAGAGCTCTCGTTCTCTGCATGGAAAAGTTTTCCCCGAGTCCCCGCTACATATTCAAAGGTATTTTATTTTGTGTGATGGGAGTGCCAAATTCTATTTTGAGAGCTGGAAACATGCCTTGGCCACTTTGTTTTACACCGCATTCTCGAAAGCCTGGTTGCTGCGACATAAAAGCATATTCACCATTCAGTTAAAATCGAGGGAACAAGAAAGTAGCCAAGAAGTAGCCAAGTAGCCGAGGCCTTTTTTTCTGCCACCACCGGCCTAACAAACTAGCCAAATTGACGCAATGCAACCAAACCTGGCAACCCTGACCAGGCACTACTGCTGCAGACGCTGTGCAATTACATCGATTCATACTCTGCACTTCTCTTCTACGTGATTTACATACACTGGTTATGTTCATTAAAGCTGCCACAAGAACACGGTGACAACGCTGTAAGCTCGCAAAATATCCGGGCTCCATTGCGGTGCGACCATGGCAAGAAGCTAGTGCGATGTCATCCGCGTTAATATTAAGGCATCCAATGACGCCGTGTCTATTGGGAAAACGGGAGGGCTCGCCGCTGAGCCTGATCCAAGCGGCCAAATAACATTGGCGTATGATGGGACTCTGATAATATGTAGGTCGACTCGTGCTGATTAGGCATGATAATCCGGCTTTGCGGAGCCCGTTAATCCGCGAGCCGTATTACTCGGGCCTAAGAAGCGAAAGTACCGCCGTATATCCAAGCTCCCGGCTTCGCCGCGCAAACGGTCAGTAGCAACGGGCCACATTACCGAATTTTGTATTTACTAGCTCCTATGACGCACTACCCAGACAAGAAACAAGTAAAATATAAAACATATATTGCGATTTACTTAGCAGAAACATCCGCGCTTGTCCACCGCTGTGGTACAGTAGTTGCAGTGCTCGGCTGCTGACACGAAAGTTGCCATTTCGATCGCGGTTGCGACGGTCGCATTTAGATGGAGGGTACTAGGGGACTCCATTGGGGGGGGGGGGGGGGGGCAAGTTTTACCGCAGTGCCCCCTACCCTCCATTCCCCCCCTGTTGGTATAGTCCGAAAGCAAACAAGCTTCGAAGTGGATGCCCAAATGAAAACGAAGCAATTATGTGCTTCTGCCAACGGCCGGCCTTTGGCTCTGGTTTTTCCGGAAACAAAGCGGGGAATTAAACAGTTATTGCAATGTGACTTGAGGTCTCATAGGCGGCCTTTATCGCCAGAATCGGCGAGGCCATAGCCCTGCAATTTAAAACATCACGCTAGAGGCCAGACTGAAAACTTATGTTAAGAACTTTTATTCTGCCCGGCATTATGTAATACTAACATGCCTGAAGAACTCGAAATACAGCAATCTCCAAGTCAAATATGGAGACGATGGTCTAAAACCAAACTAAGTGAGATTTAAAGTAAATACAGGATGACAGAAGGTACAGTACCAAGGCGAACAGATGCCAGTGGTGTCTTAGTAGAGGAGAAATGTTCATTTCGACATGCCAGAGCGAAGGGCGTTCCTTTACGGAAGGGGTCCTTCCTTCTAGTCGATAAGCGCAATTAAGCGTTTCCGACAGCTTGTCGCCACTTGTGGCACACCTTTTGCTTGTAGCTTATTCGGTACTGACTCTGCGAGATGCGATTAACGCAAGCCGGGTCTGAAATCGCAGGCTTGGATTAAGGTCACCTCGCTTCTCGGTCGATGTAGGCGCCTGCCAAGAGAACGAGTCCTACGAGACTACTACAATCCGCTGCAGCTTGCTGCACCCCTCATCTTCCTCCTCCCTGTCGCCATCTTCGAATAAATGCGTCGACTTCAGCGAACGTAAAGGCCATTAGGCAAGGCTGCCACGTAATTGGAGCAGAGAGATGCGCCACGTGCCATAACAAGTGATTGCGTTATTGCGAAAGTAGCTCGAATGGCGCGAAAAACTGAAGAAGCGTCCGGAAAGCAGGGAGGTTAAGCAGGCGTACCAAAATAAACCACGTATACAACCCACTGGATTGGCACCTAGCGTTCGAGAACCCGCGACATTCGGGTCAGCAGCCGAGCACCGTAACCGCTACACGACCGCGGCGGACGAGCCGCTTTGCGACATTCAACCCCATAAACAGCATCAAAAGGTATCATATAGCGCTAGTAGACGCGGACGACAAAGGCACAACGGGACGCGTGCTAACTTTAAACTTTCATTAAGGTTGCAAGGCAGGCTGTTAGTTTGCCATATAAACAGTAGCAATGTGTATGTGTTGACTTTCTTGTGCCCTGTTCCTTTGCGCTACCACAGTTTTCAACTCTCGTCCCGTTGTTTCTTTGTCATCCGTGTCTGCTAACGCTATGACACCTTTTGATGCACTTAACCAAACAGCCCAAAAGTCCCCTTACCTCAAACTAACAAGTCAACCAACCCTGGCGCAGTTGAATACTACACGTCATCGCCTTCTATTAAGGTGGCGTTAATATTCTTTGTTACCCGATAATGCAAACACAAACCCACGTGGGCGGCCCTGAGGAGCCGCTCTCCCGATCTTCGGGAGTTATAGAGAGCAGGGTGCCGCGTGGAGGGCGAAGATCATTCTTCTCGCGCGGCTCTCAGCGGCTACGAGCATCCGCTCGGCCCCGACTTACGACCGCCATCAATCCTAGCTGGGCAACGTCCCAGTCTGCAGAAAAGTACGACTCTTCAGGACACTGTCGGGGCTCGCCCAGATAATGGTGCCCTTCCGGAGCAGCCGGAATACGGCACTTGCTGATGTTTCTATTGGCGCCGAATCTCGGTGAGCGACGATCCTGTTAGCACTGCTCCCTAACGTCGATCCATCACTAGAAACCCCTTTTTTTGCCGCTCCGCAGTAAACTGCACACCATTTGGTTTCGAGATAACAAGCAATCGAGGGCTTTTAGATGCGAAGCATCTTATTTCTGCCATCCATTTCTTGCGTAGGATTTGCGCAATTTACCTGCCGCCACACTTCTCCCATGCATTACAATGTCATCCTTCCAGAAAGAATGGAAGAAAAAATCTAAGTGAACTATGCGGAACCTGATTTTAAGGCGGAAGCCTTAGATGCCTCATCAAACGCGAAAAGTGACCTTCGGCGACAACACAAGTGATGCACAAAGCATCATGCGATGACGTGATCCTCTGACGGCATCGTGACGTCACAGATCACCCCAATTTGTGACATCATCATGACGTCACATAAAATGGTGTCTGGTGATAGCGTCATCACACGTCATGGTCGCTTTCACAAAGGTTGGCCGATCTTGGAGGCACTGAAAAATACGTGAGGACAATGCCTCCGATCCCGAAGGCACTGAACCCGTGAAATTAGCGACAATGTCACCCTTCACATTAAGCTCATCCGTTACATGACTGGTCAAGGTTATTACGGGCAAAACTGCTCCGTACCAACTTGGCAAAAGATCCACTCCCCGAGTGGTTTCCTGGACCGATATGAGCAATGTGTATGGTTTACTTTCAACATCTCACTTGTAACAGACACGCTCACCGTTCAGCATCGATTGGGACTAAGCACGGCTTTCACAGGAAATTCCTGCGCAGCACCGAGAGGGTCTCATGTACTGCCTACTTCGGGTGTCACCGCGAGAAGGACGCATGGTCACGCGCAAGATTAGCTGCAACGCGGAGTTTTAGTCGAAGTAGCTGACAGCAAATTCGGTCACGGAGTGTCTTTTCAAATAGCGGCAATTCTTAAACCAATTTTCCCGTACTCCTGCACCACCCTTCAGTTTTGGAGCCCATTCGACTAGCGGAATCGTGTAGCAGCTAATATTGAACTGGACTCTACGTTACCTGACCCATTAGTGCCCAGGTACACAGGCGTTAACTATTATGAAAGCATCACACTATCGTTGAGGCTCTGGATTGGCCTAATTAAGCCCAACTACACTAATTGTAAAGAGTGCGTGTGTGCGTACGTGTGCGTTCGTCTGCACCTCTCATCAGACACGTTATTCAAAGAAGAAAGGTTACTCTCTTCTAGTACTACTTAAGCAAACAAAAACAAAAAAAAAATGTCGTGAGCCATATAGCTACACGAATGTTCTGCAAGTAGACTCAGTTTGTCCTTCCTAAATATTCATTCAAAATTTGAACACTTTTCTCATCTCACCTCATTTCTAGCGGTGTTGCTTGTCGTTTTAAACTAAGAGTAGTAGTGACATAATGTCAAGAACAAAATTAAGGTAGATGCGAGGAATCTTGCACAGGAATAGAAAGCCCATTGTTCACGTGAATTAGAACGACATGCTTAAATATGCTCAAATGTAACACCCCACTCACCCGTAAAAGGGAGAGAGTATAGCTCCGATCTAAAACTCCACTCTCACCGTTAAAAAAGAATGAAGTTAAACATTACCTGCTACACGCTTACTGCAGCGCAATGTGCAGGCACGGCATAGCCCGCGTTTCTCGCGCGCTAAAGTTTAGCGACACGTTTTCGTTATAAAGCGATAAAGAGTTTGGAAAACACCGGCGATCCATGTTAAAACAGGCGCCGTATTGTCTAAAGAGTATGTCGAAAGTGGAGTTAAGAAAGAAAAGAGTAAGTGTTGGTCCGAGAACCTGCATAATGGCCGGCTCTCTCTGACGCTGGCTTATACATAACCAGTGCTCATAGTTAAAGACATCAAACACGAACAAGTAAATACATATATTTGCAGAAGCGAGGGCATAGCTTGCGGCCTTTAATGAAATGCGCATGCTGGAGTACGTAACCGTTCACTCTACAGGTGCCCCTGAAAAACACGTAGGTGAGAGGTAACGCGACACCTGCTCCCCGATCACAAAGAGCGAAAACAGGATGCCGCTACAGAAGCGGGCAACAACAATACGAGGCGTGCGGGGGAGGGGTAGGGTGGGTGGCAGTAACGATGACAAAGGAATTCCGCAGGGGCTGCATTTTACCACCCAACGAGAAACAAAGCATTCTTGTGTGACGATCTCACAAAGACCAAAACAAACTGTACATGTTGCTCGCGCTAGTCAGGGAAGAAAGTTTGCGAAGCTTGACACCTGTTGTGTCGTATTCGCGACTGCAGTCGCTCCTCTGGGTATACAGCAAATACTCTGGAGAGAAAGGAGGTGAAGTCATGGTGCTACCGAGGGCGTGTAAAACTTTTGTAACGACGTTGTCTGGTACGGTATAAAGCTTTGCGGCGAGACCCTATACGACAACCGTCGAGCATTCATCCAGTGTTGCGTAGCGCTTCCAGGTACGAGCCACAAGAACAAAGCGCTGCCGATGCGCTTCGCCCGTGGAGCACCTTAGCGTACGTCAGCTTTTCCGAAAAAAACAGGAGGTACTTATATCAGTATCTACGGAAGGATGCACTGTTTTGACAGTTAAGAGGAAGAAAGAGAAAGCGGATCTACTGTGTGAAGGCCGTTTAGGAAGCACATTTCAGAGCCTTCACAGGCATGTCAGAAGAAAGTTCGCATTGCAAACAGTGGGTTTACTAACTATAACCTACTTCGGGAAAACGGTTTTTTAAACCTTAATCAGGTTATTTTGCTCTCGTTCTCTTTCGCTCTCTAACTATATTTGAAATATACCTTTGGTTCTTTGTCAAAACTCATGCACGCGTTTACGCCTCGCAAACCCTTAAAGCACTGCAAACTTGCGCCATAAGCGCAAATATTTATTTGTAGTCCATCGCACTTAGCGATTCACGATCGTCATGCCGAAATTTCCAGAAACGTAGGGCACCCTACCCCACAATGAAACACTGCATATGCGCCGCTTTCTTCAAATATGTCTAGCTCGAAAGCTCCTCAGCATAATATCCTGAAGCGAGTTATGAAACATTTGTTGAGGACGCATTGGCAGGAGTGGATGCAAAGCGTGCTCGTAAGCCCATTTTATTTTGAGAAAAACACAATTTTATATTGGCACCTTCATAAGGCAATAAGGCAACTTAATAAGGCAAGGGTTAAACAAATCAGGATTTCACGCTTTTCGGCTACACGATGTTATCTCCGCTTGCGCGTTCGAAAACGCACAAAGCGAAGTGAAACCAGTTGATCTCGCAGGATAGTTATGCGACACAAGGCATAACGGGCGTGCGACTGCATGACAAAGCAGGGTTGGAGACGATAGAAAACTGACATCCCTCGTATATGGACCAATCGAGAGCTTATTTCCTCATGACGTCACGTGAAGAGACTGCTTGCGTCACGAATTGTGCCTAAAAGATGGGGAATGCCAGGAAAAAATAACGCGCTCGTTTCTTTTTTTTTTTTAGTTTTCACAGGTTGCTTAGGAGCCCTTTATTCATCCACAATCATCCATCCCAGCCTGTTTTAGTCCACTGCAGGACGAAGGCCTCTCTCTCGGTGATCTCCAGTTTGTTCTATCCAGTGCGAGCCGATTTCATTTTATCCCTGCCAACTGCTTAATTTGATCACTCCAGCTAACTATCTGCCTTCCTCCCCTGCGTTTCCCATCCCTTGGCAACCATTCTGTTGCTCTTACAGTCCGTTGGTTGTCCGTTCTGCCCTTTAAGCATGAAGCCAAATACGCACCCACACACTACTATATGTATACTAACAAATGTAGTCTACTCCTAACTATCTTAACTCTGTCCTGAAAGGCAGTCATGCTTTCAAAGCAACTGGAGCGACTAATCAAGCTAGATTATAGATCAATGAATGGCTCTCGAGCTGGAAAACCTCCTTCGCGAAACACCTTGTGTGAATTTGCGCGTGTGCGGCGAAGACAAAGCCATCGTCCATTGTTCAGTGCTAACGGTCGCGGAACAAAACAATGGCATAGAACAACGGGCGCCTACACGATTCTCCAGAGTTATAATGAAGCGCATTTTTCTATAAGCATCATTATGCCGAGTAATGGGAAGCCGAAAAATTTTGCGAACACATAGACTCAAAAAATCTTCAAGTGCTAAAAGTAGTAACAATTAGGAACTTTTTATTGTACGCGGGTTGAAAAAAGTAACAGGTCTGGGCAACCCAGTCAAGAAAAGCAGCCAACCGTGAGAGTCATTCTAGTTTCGCTGAAAGCCAGCAACGGGCAGGAAAGAAGGGTCGCACAAAAGGAAACAAAAATGATTTCTTGTGCTCCCAGGCCAATATATATATATATATATATATATATATATATATATATATATATATATATATATATATATATATATATATATATATATATATATATATATATATATATATATATATATATATATATATATATATATATATATATATATATCTATATATATAGATAGATATATATAGAACAAGAACGATAGAAACTGAAAGCGCGGGGCATTGTTAAACATCGATTTCAAATCAATCGACGTCATTCACTTCGGCTTCTTTCTTTTTGTCAATTGCAGCGTACTGTGAGGGCAAGAAGTTGAAAGGAACGCGCGAAGAAGAAAAAAAAAACTTGGAGGACGCTTCACCTTCGCCTTGAAGAGTAGAACGCGATAGCGTAATCGGGCCCCGTACTCATTGCCTTCAACCATGCCGCGAGGAAAGGAACGTTTGTGCGAGTAATGCTGGCCGTTTCAAAGTATCCTAGAATGTCTACTACATGTACAGTTGCTGAGTGCCCACTACGCCATAGTTCTTCTTTTTGCTAATTGGCGAAGTACCCACTACTCGTCCGTAAGGTGTCATGTGCATTTGCGCCGTGGCACACTTTGTAATGGGTGGGCCACTGAAAAACCGCCCACTCGTTAGCACAATTTGCTTGTTTTGACGCCTGGTGCATTTCTAGGATTCAGCCACGCAATATTGTCGCAACGCGGAAAGAATAAGGCACAGGATTACGGTGCGACGTGGAAAGATAAGGCTGTATTCAGGGATCACAATGACAAAAGCAGACGCTTCAACGTCGTCTTCCTCAGAGCAACAACAGCTGCTGCTCGTGCTGCTCACTTCGTTGTCCTCTGTCGTCCTGGCGGCTATCAATCGTGACAATATTACATGCGCTAAAGACAATCCTTCCACTACACGACATTCATACAGTGTTCTTTTTTTTCCAAAGGAGTTACAATGCATTAAAGAAAAAAAATTAATGACGTGGCTCTGTGACAAAGCATCTGCTTGCCACGCAGACGGCCTGGGTTCGATTCTCACTTCGAACCGAAAGTTTTTATTTATTTTGTTTGCATCTTTCTCCCAATTTTTTGGTCGCGGACAAGATGGTGATATTTAGCTCACAACCAACGACGCCCACGCCGACACCGGAACTTTCGGCGAGACGAACTCTTTAACACTATCGCATTAAAACACCCAACACAATACGAGCGTTTGTGCCATATGGCGCGCTTATTTCTACTGTGTTTTCGTGGTGTGGTCAAATTACAATCAAATTCTATGCCGATGTCAAATCGAACCCAAACAAATTAAATCAAATTAGAACCCAAACACAAGAGCAAACTGGGAGAATCCGGACTAATTTTGATCACTTGGTAATTACTTAGTGTGCCCTTACCCATAAATTTTTTGTTATTATTATTATTATTATTATTATTATTATTATTATTATTATTATTATTATTATTACTATTATTATTATTACTTGGTTTGTATACACCGAAAACACGAAGACACAGAGGAAATAGGGAGGGAACGGCTGGACAACTGTCACCTAGGAGCACAACGCCTGCTTTGCTCCTTCGGGAAGGGGAAACACATAGGAATGGAAGATAGGAGAGAAGAAAAGGAGATAAACACTATATCTGAAATTCACGAACACCAGAGGTCAGCCCCTGCTTGTCGAATGTTTATCTGCAGCCCACCAAGCTATGTATAAAACACCACTTTAGGCAGCTGGTGTTGCTTTGTCTGGTTCTCGCAACAGTGCGAACCACACAGAAACGAAAGCTGACGCCTACCTTCGCACTATCCGCATTTCAAGAGTAGGACGTAACCTGTTGGTAGCCATCACCAATAGCGGAAGCGGAGGGTACTGCGTATTCAATTATGCAAGAATTTGTGAGCGTAGAAATTGATACCTGGAGCTGCGCCAAGGGGAAGAGGGGGGGGGGGGGGGCACGGGGTGGTGGTATCTGCTCCAATATTCTTGCTTGCCCTTCCATCTCCAAGTAGATATATCCTAAAGCCACTCCTAATTGATTCGATGTTCAACGGCTTTGCTGGCCAACATGCCAGCAGGGATGAGAATAATAATTTCTTTTACGCATTATCAGTATTTTCATCTACATCTCAATATTTTGCTTTGATATGATTTGCGGCGCAGGGAAACGTAGAGAACTATGGAGTCGATGCATGGTCGTGTACGCAGGTTGTTCAACAAAATTTGGTACTGTGCAGATGGTGCATAGCTTTTGGGCAAAGACTTGAACACACGACGGACACTCGCAAAGTCGCGAAACACAGTACAGCGCCTGTCCTGCGTTTCTCAGCTTTAAGAGCGTCTGTTCTGCGCTTCATCTTTCCCGAAAGAGTATGCAGGGGACGTTTCAATGGTTGCTCGATGGAGTAACCTTGAGTTGATTGACAGTGTAACAGTAACAGTAATGATTCGTGAGCCTTTATACTTAAACAGGGGGCTGTGCCTTTATTCTTCTTTGTGAACCTCGTTTGGACACCCAAAAGATGACCTGCAAAATTCTGACTATGATATCGCGCAGAGTAAGCACATTTACCCTTTTTAGAAACATACGACACGGTCATAAAAAAAAATAAAACACCTAGATCAGAACCGCAAGAAACTACCAAGGAAACTGAAATCTTCGCGGAATTATTACCCGACACCTGCTTGCACCGTACGCGTAATATTCGCCTCCGCACACGACCCAACTACAAAAATACACTAGTTTGCAATATACCTCAGTCTTTGAAAAGTTTCATATAACCAAAGCAGAAGAAACGAAAAATGAAACACTGGGCACGAAACACTCGCCCTTATTCCGACTCTCTCTATACATGCGTTAGGTTACAACACCTTCTTCATCACGTTATTCGCTTCCCGCGACAAAACCATACTATGTACTTGGGTTCCTCGAATCCTCTACGTAGTGTGTGGAGCAGGCAATAACGTTGAAACATTGCGCCCGTCATGCTCTGAGATATAGTGCCCCATATCTCAGCCTTTCCATTGAAAGAGCACAAGTATACAAATCACGGCCATTGCGTACGTCCGCCTACCTTCAATTTCACGCTTCTCTCGCGGTGGAACCGAAAATTTTGCAGTGCAGCAACGCTCCCAACGTTGGTGTTAAGGTTCCGTTCCCATCAGCACTCGAGCGCCGGAATTTTTTTAAATTGCGTTTTTTTTTTCTTGTCTCTGCAAAGAGCATCAAGGGGAAAATGCTGGGCAGTACTTTCGCATGCTGCGATAAAGTGAGATTTACGCAAAAGTGCGGCCTAGAATATTAGGCAAATAAAACCAAGAAACATACTCGTTTTTTCAAGGGGATAAGCAGGCTGTTTTCGATGCTCATTCGAGCATTCCTGGCCGAGACATCTAACACGGAGATATCTATCTCCAGAATGAATCTTTCGCAATCGTAGGTACGTTAGGCATATGCACCATAGCTACATTTCCCGTATGATTTATTATATCGTCTCGGAGACTGTGCGCTGTATTTTTGTTTATTTCGAGCCCGACATAGTTCATAACCGTGGTGAAATGGGAATGTACTCGAGCTGACGCGAGCTCAACAGTCAGCAGCTGCGCAGGGGGAAAGTTTATTCTTACTTCAAACATCTGCAGGCATAATGTTTCGTAAGCAGTGCGCAGGCTTACGTCCACGCGCATCGTGAAGCGCTAGGTGGCGCAATAGACGCCTGCTTCGTACGTAACGCTGCCGTGTAAGCCTACGCACTAAAGACCTTTAGCACCGACGCCGGACGGCTTGTGAAATAGGTAGAGAGCTTAGTGCAAGACTCAGAATGATACGAGTCCCGGAGCGGGATTCCATCGTGTATGCATGAGAGCGTGGGATGACCCTGTGTCAGGCCCGTAGCCAGAGAAGGGGGGGGGGGGGGGTAGCCTAGGGCCCCCCCACCTCACCCCTCGAAATTCGGATGGAGGGGGTGTTTTTCCAGGGACAAATAATAAAAATAGGTGTTTTTCAAGGCGTTCAACCCCCCGCCCCTCCAAAAAAAAAAGAGAAGTTGCTGGCTACGGGCCTACACTGTGTAGAGAATTGTTAATTAAGTACCGCGCACAAAATGCCAAGTTCGCCTTGTCTCCCATCGAATGACTCGAGTGCACGCAGAGAGGTAATCTCACCACACACCGGTAATTTCACTGCGCATCCCAAATGTACGCATTACCGACTTCTTGAGAATTAAAACGTGTTATTTTCCGAACTAGCCGTGAGCAAACCTTGCACCTCCACATTACGTCTTTCGAAATAGTTGGTCATAAACATGTATTACTTCTTCGCATCATTTTCGTAATGCTTTACGCAGTTAGGTAGTTGTTAGCTGACGGTGTAACGTGACTTGGCAAATGCCAAGAAACACCACGATAAATGAATAATGACGGTTGTATCTATAGCATAATCGTTCCTCCCTCCCTTCCTCCGTTCATTCATTCATTCATTCATTCATTCATTCATTCATTCATTCATTCATTCTTCACCCGACGTTTTTTCGACGGCGACCTCTCAACTCGTCATCTCTGTCGCTTTCGAGCCCTACAAATTCTGTGAAGCTCTGCTATTTATAGTCGAACTTATGAAATATTTTTTTTCAAAAACACCAGAAACTTTAAGTAATAATTGACTTACAAAGAGGGTTCAACTTAAACTGAGGACGACGCAGTGAGCGATGGAAAGGAAAATGATAGGTGTAACCTTAAGAGACAGGAAGAGAGCAGAGTGGGTCAGGGAACAAACGGGGGTTAAGGATATCATAGTTGAAATCAAGAAGAAGAAATGGATATGGGCCGGGCACGTAGCACGTCGGCAGGATAACCGCTGGTCATTAAGGGTAACTGACTGGATTCCAAGAGATGACAAACGCGTGAGGGGGAGACAGAAAATTAGGTGGGTAGATGAGATTAAGAAGTTTGCAGGTATAACGTGGCAGCAGAAAGCACAGGACAGGGTTGATTGGCGAAACATGGGAGAGGCCTTTGCCGTGCAGTGGGCGCAGACAGGCTGATGATGATGATGATGTACGCAGCGTATTACGGATTCATGATCAATCTTTTGCGGCAGATTCATCGAGCATCATAGAACCGATAACACCAAAGTGTATGTCAAGCAAGCAAGCCATTTCCCAAATGAGAGCGTGCTATCGAACACTGCGCTGGTGTGTAATCGGGCTGGCGGGAAACAAAGCCGGGCCGTAGCCATAAGTACGCGCGTATGAAGCAGCATCGATCGCTTCCATGCAGATATGCAGCTGCGCGTGTTCCTCAAAGCGCGGAAGCACGAGAACAAAATAAAACAACAACGCGAAACCACGACCGCGTTGATAACGTCCAACGTCTTCTATTTTTATAGTCTACAATAAACTCAATTAGCCGATGAACAAGGTGTGTGGGGTCAGCAATCGATTTTCTTTTCCACTACAGAAGTTGAATGCAGGAATAAGGCGAAGAGTAGGAGGTGGCGGCAGGCATCGTTGCAGTCGCAGAGTTGTCTTGGGTGGCCATACGCTTCATGAGGCCTCGTAAAAGTAACATCTCATGTTACGGCCACAAATATGAAGCTAATTTACCGGAGATTCCTTCGGTGCATATTTATAATGCAGGAGCTAATCAGGAGAGGAGGAGGAATAAACGTTTATTGTTCGGAATATTATCGCGGTGAGTCCCGCTTCTACCCTAGGTGGGAGGTCTCCTCATTCCAGCGACCCTCTGTCCTTCGCTGCCTCCTTGGCCCTGGCGATAAGACGTCATTGTTGGTCCATGTCCTCAGAAACAAGCTTCGCCTCCAACGTTTCAAGAAGGTCTTCGCTTTCTTGACTGGCGTTACAGGCATTCGGCGAGAAGGATTTCTTTTGTCCTTCTGAAGATGCCAGCAGAGTCGTGGTTTTTTGACCTACGTAATTCGCGTTCAGGGCATTGAAAAGCCCCTACGCTCCATTATCACAGCTACCGATGCTTACATCTTCCCGCTCCGCTACTCACGCAAGCAGTGGACGCTTACGATAGATAAGTGATATGGTGACATGGCTTGCGTCGAAAGGCAACGAAGAATGCTTGCATTATTGTAGCGCTTTCCCGCAGGGAATATGGTACTGCTTCGGACTAGCTGATCAATTAACAAACATCGTCATCAGGCAACGAGGTCTCTTCCCGGGCACTGGTGTCACTTTCCTACCGCGGTCTCTCGGGAACGTGTGCGCTGAGCGCTACGAAACAGTACAAAATAATAATAATAAAAAAAAACAGGGCAGATAATACAACTTAGCGTTTGCATTTGTGCCACACGAGGACCGGAAACTGTAGTGAAAGCCGCGGGGCATGGTCATAAGGCAAAAGGTAGCAGCCAGTAATAAGGAGCAAGCAAGCAAAACGACGGCAAAATACATCGTAAAAAACAGCGCGAAAACAAGGACGAGACAGAAGAAACAGGATTAGCGCTGAACTACCAACCTGTCTCGTCCTTGTCTCGTCCTTGTTTTCGCGCTGTTTTTTACTATGTATGTGTACCAACAAGCTCAAGTTCGCACGCTTCTCGACAACAAAATGTTGCGAGAAGTTACTACAGTAAGACATTCCTTCCTCTTCAATGCTCATTAAGGGGCTCCGGCAACACGGGGCTATGACGCGTGGCCATGACTTCTAGCACACCCGGAATCCCCTCGTGCTCCTCTCTTTCTCTCTCTCTTATTGACGGTACACCCCCCTGAAACTTAGCTACTTAAAAGGACATGGGAATGCTATTCACATGAAACAGCCGGAAAACCAAGCAGATTCAAGCAAATCGGCTTTTCTCTCAACAAAATATGTACAATCAATGCTTACAATCACTTGCCTCTCCTCTTTGCTTTTGTATGTCCACGTATCACGATAGCGAACAGTGTTCTAATGCGAAACACCCTTAGCGCTGTGGCCACCGAAACAGCGTATCGTGGTCCATAACTATAAGCTATATCTTCCCTTGACCTGTCCTCCCTGCCTTTCACTTAACTTTTCTCTCTCTCTCATTTCTTTGACCTGTGAATAATCCAGCATAGCCACCTAGCGGGATACTTCCGTTTAGGGTGATCTTGAATGCTATTAGAGTGCTCTTGTTATTATGTACAAAGAGACATCCATGGCCAGAAAACTATATCAATCGGCGAATGTGATATCACTCAGAAAGACTGCGCTCACAGTAGGCAAGTCATAAAAGCGTGGCATCTGGCTCGCAAGCAGCAGCGAGTTGCATATTGTCCAAGGACAGATCGGTGGTCAAATTGCATGTTGTGAACTACAATTTTCAGAAATCATTAATGGGTCCGAATTTTCCACGTTGTTCAGTACAACAATCACGAGGGAAATGGCCTGTATTGCGCATACAAACAAAATAGATTTTGAGTACAAAACAAGGTTGCGACTCGAGAAATGATATTTACTTCGCTTTTGGCCGAGGGACAAGCCATCACCAGTAAGATGCAAATTATACTAGGGGTGTGCGAATAGTGAAATTTCATCTCGAATCGAATTCGAATCGAATAGTGGCCAAAAATGTCTAATATCGAATCGAATATCGAATACCAAAGATTTTGTTGAAAATTGAAAGAACAAAGAAATGCAATCTGCTCATGTCCTCGAGCACATAACGCGTTGAGGGACTGCCACCGAAAGACTACAAATTGTCAGGCAGAAACACAAGCTGTTCCACATGACCTTGCTTCAAACTTTCTCTCCGTGATGTTACGGTGTTTCCTGCAGTCGAAAACATGCGCCCACTGGGCGCTTCAGTAGCAGGACTGGGAAGGCATCACAAAGCAAATTTGGTGATACCTCGATGAAGTGCAGCGCTATGCGCTTTCCGCTATTTCAAAGAATCATTCTTTCTTGGGGTCAGGAGCTCATCCAAGAATTTTTTATGCTCTTGACTATAAGGTCTGAGCTCAGCGCTGGTTATTTTTTTACGCTAGCAGTTGGGCAGTCTCCCATACTGTTCTCTGGCGTTTTCTGCTGCAGCCATGACGTGCGGAAATTACATAATCTCCTTTAAAATAAACATGCGCTCACATTTGAACCAGTATATCGGTGAAAGTTTTAACGGAAGACCTTCCGTAATGACGTTACCGTTAGTTTTAGCCATCCCACTCTAACCAAGCTGCACCTTTGGCCTTTGTCGCGCTTTAGATATTCGTCCAGTCGAATTATTCGAAACTTCGAATACGAGCTATTCGAAAGTCGAATCGAATTATTCGATTAAGTATGATTCGATTCGAATTCGAAACTCGAATATTCGCACACCCCTAAATTATACATAAAGGATTATGCGAAGTGTCTCACAAAGTACGCAAAGGTGAGGACTGGGTGAATGAAAACTGACACGGCACCAGAGATGAAGGCTAGCAAAATGTACCTGGACAAGTTCCTCCGTCTCTAACTTTTTATCCGCTGCTGTTGTCATGAATTTGTATTTATAATCGTCAACAATGGACGCCGGCAGTTTGATGTTTGAACACTGTACAGAAAGTCGTATACTTTTGTACGTGATACCTTTCACGAAAACAATGTCTACGCTACCATGATTCGCTCATATTCACCGATAAACATGCAAGAGTGAGCTGGGAAAGCGAAACTATTTCGTTAATAAATGATGCTTGTTAAATATAATTATTTTTACACCCTCAGGGCAAAATTTACCGTTAACGAAGAAGACACTTCACGCATAGTATCGCTTTGTGTGTACTTTTGCCAACATCTGTTTTCCGTATCGTTTCAACTGAGCATGATCAGAACAAAAAAAGCAGAGACACCCACAGAGGACCTGATCTGTACGAAATCCAACAACATTCCCCATCCTGATATCGCAAAGATGTCGTGACCTTGTACGTTAAGCGTTGCGACGTTCATTGAATTGGCCGCTGTCAGTGTCCTTATCGCGTTGTCAGCCTTATTCATAAGCGGCCTGCTTTTTCTGCCAATTTCGGCACCCCTTTGCGCAAGGACACAGGCAACTCAGTCTCATGACTTCAGTGTCAGTGACTCGATGTTTTATTATTGTTTCGACGGTGGGCTTGCTTTCATTTTTCCCTCGATCTACCATGTTCCTAGAGTACCTCGGGGAAACCTCGTCCAAAGGAACTTCTTTTCTACCTCCCGAACAAAAGCAATATGTTCCCAAGGGTACACAAGAAATAAATAAGAAGGGGCAGCACTGGTACGTTCTAAGAAACGCGGCGCTGACACTAATGGAGACACGACTTAATGCACCAAGAGCCTGCTTATGTACGCACCGTCTCTTTGCTCGCGAACGCGGCGCTTCGCGTGTTGCACCTCAAGGGGATGTTTCCCTGCATAAGAAGGGCAGCAAACATGTCTCGTGTAGGTTCACGCGAAGAGGACAAGAAGCCACACTCTCGCTGTCACCTCTAACGGACGCTGCTTATTCTCGGGCGCTCTCCTCCTACGGGACATCGACGCCATAGCAGCTTCTCGCCCTGAGTGGAATGTATACTTTCGCGTCGTTCTAGAAAAGCCGGGAAACATCGCAAAAAGAGATAGTGAGAAAGAGACAGCGAGAGTTCTTTATGCTGAACCGTCCTTACACCGTACTGCATTTCTGTGGATCATCACACGTGCAATTGGTCGCGAGAAGGATTGCAGCCTACGTTTTCATTTTCTTCCATGAGTCTGTAGCAACAGGGACTGTTAACATCTCGTTGTCAAATCGCCCCAAGGCACCCCCCCCCCCCCCCTTTTTCGTACACGAAAGTGCTTTATGCCGGGCACGCCATCCGCTGCGCCACACTCACACACTCTGAAGGCTTTACAAACGCGCCTTCTATATCTCCCACTTTCCTCTGCCAGTGCTCTGGGTCGGCGGGGTGTTGTCGCCGTCTGGAAAAGGTAAAGGGAAGTAATGCACAATGACCGTGACCTCCGTGATTAGCTCCTGCAATGCGTCGTTGCTACTCGTCCGTCGCACTCAGGCGAGTTTTCAATAGAAGTGCAATTTTGTCAACGCCTTACCACACCACGAGGTGGCGACCTTAGCGCAAGCCTCGGCCTCGCTCATAGCATCCATTCATGTTAAAAATGGGCTTCTTCAATTTAAGTAGTCCCGGACCAGTCGCCGGCGGGGGCCCGCGGACGCCTCGGCTTATAGGTAACTACGTCACGAGATGCCATCATCCCGTGGTCCAAAAGTCCCGAGCAGTCTCGCGCCGTCTGCGCGATTCATGCTGGCCGTGTCCGCTATGGCTTCTGCTACGCCGTCTGCTCCCCGTCCATGGCTGCGACACTGGTCCACAACGCCGACCCAATTCCGACCTCAAAAGCAGTTACATCGTAAATGACACCTCTTTAGGCTCATTTACACTAGCGCGACACGACACCAATTTTGGTCTGCCGACTGTCTTTGGGAGCTTCTTTTGTCGTGTCGTCGTCCCATTTACACTGCAACGACGCCAACAGTCCGCCGATGGTCTGTTGAAGACTCCCTCTGCGCCTTGTGCTCACAGCCTTTCGTCGGCCGATTCTCTAGTCACACTGGAGGCGCGCGCGGTGACACCGACTGAACTTGCACGAAGAAATTGAAACAGGTACCACCTGCGCCTCATTTTCAGCCGTCCTCCCTCCTCTGCCATTGTCCCTCTCGGGCTACGCGGCGCAGCTCCCGCCATCGCCCCTCGGCGTCGAGGGACGGGGTGGGGACAGACAAAGGGGCAGCGAAGAAAAGACATCCGTGGGGTGCGTTGAGGGGGTATCGTGCGGGGCCTCTGCACAATACCCCCCCAAGATCTCCCCAACCAACGACATGGGCAAATTTTCGCTCGGCCACTGATCTCCCGACGACCTGCCAACGACAAGTCTGCCGATGCATTTTGCTGGTGTTTTCCGTCTGCCATCCTGTTACACTACGACGACATGCTGTTTTTTGAGGCGTCGTCGTCGTCGTCGGCCTAGTGTGACTAGACGGTCCGGCGACATCGTCGGCGGGCGACTCGACGGCCGACCGTCTGTGTCGGTCTCGTGTCTACGTCGGTATCGTGTCGCTCTAGTGTAAAAGAGCCTTTTCCGTTGTGACACAAGTTACCGTACGTGAACTACTCGAAGAAGCTTTCTTTCTGAGAAATCCGTATGGATTCCCTTGTGGCTTCGTGCTTCATACATATGGTTGTCAATTTTTACTTGCTTATCTCTTCCGCCACCTTGCAGGATCCCGCAGAACTAATTTGCAACAATTTGTATCCATGTGCTTCGAGCTGTCGATGAATTTGCGCTGCCAGTTGCTAGCTGTCACGTTAGCTCAATTGGTAGAGTGACCACCCCGGAAAGCCGTTGGTCTCGAGTTTGATCCCCGGACCAGGACGGATTTTTCGGCAATTAAGAAGCTTTCTTTCTGAAAAATCCACATAGATCTCCTTGTTTTCCTAATCCTTCTAAATGCAAACTCGTGTATCTTTCTCGTCGTCACAGCCCATATCATTTGCAGTATTCTATCGTTATCACGACAGTTGAATCAGTACTAGCTTATAGATGTCTTGGAATAACCATGCCTTACGATTTATCATGGCGTTCCCTATAATTTCAGCATACAATAAAACATTGTATTATCTCAACCACCATCTCCGCCTAGGATGCGTACATTCTCCCCTTGAAATATACAAGTGTACGTGAGTAGGAACATCAGTGCGAGCATGATTTTCTTATGTCGTTAGTATCATCTTGCTGCTTCCGGTCGCGGCTTCGTTTAACGTATGTAGGTTTGAAGAGAGGGGGATTCCCTCCCCATGATTAGAAAACTAAAACCCACCAAAAACTTTGCTCTCTAAACAAAAAGGACTCACAATTTTTTTTTTATATTTCTATGCAATTATTTTACGGATGTGGAGACGTCGAGAAGTCCTGACGTTTGGCGGAGTCAACCACTAATTAGAAACCGTCAATCACGTTGATCGGTATTTGGCACCCAAAGAACAAGAACCTTTGTTCCTATATAATCGGAGTTGCAGTAGTTGGCGTGCGGTTGATATTGCCGCTAGAGCTGTCAAGACCGCCCAACGAAGCGAGTGAGAGACGTTATAACAAGTTCCCCAAACACAAAGACAAGTTCAAACCCCAGAGTCCAGGTAGCCGAATATTAAGGCGAAAGCCTTTAATGTCTGATGCTCACGTGCGTCCGTCCATCCGTCCGTCCATCCGTCCCTTCGTCCATGCCCTGGCACGGTGCCAGGTGGCCGCCGGGGCGCGCCAACGGACGCCGGTCGCGTCGGTCGCGCCTCGCGTCCGACTGTACAGCTATCGCGCTTTGCTTGCGTAGCGTCGCTGTGCCCAGCGTGTCCAATCATGCAAGGGAGAAGAACGCATCGCGTTCCATTCTGACCGACCCCGTCTCAATGGGCACAGGCGTTCGCTGAACACACTTTGGAATTTACAGTGTCCAATTTTTGGCTTCTCGCGCTGATCGGCTAGCCTTTGTCAGTGGAAGAAATTTATACTCCGTTTCATACATCATGTGCAACGCTGTGGAAGCTATGCAAGAAGTTCGGCCACGAAGATGTGTGAGCACGCGCGTATGGTGCATACGCTCTCCCCGGCCACTCTCGCAAAAACGATACGCTCTCCCCTGAGAAAAATTCAAGGCCGGGCTAGAGCGGAGACCGACGGGCGTTACGTTTCTCTCTAATCCGGCCGTGGTGTTCCAAACGTGACTATTTGATATGCCGTAGAATGGTGACCTTAGCTCAAGTTCTACGTCCAATCAGCGAAGCTCTTCTGGCTGTCACAGCGTTTTCTCTGATTACGCTCTCACCGTTAACTACTACAGCTATCACAAAGGTGTGTTTAATGATTGATCATGGGCGTTTGTCGTCAGGATGGAGATGTACCACGAAGCGCCAACGTGGGTGCATCCATGTTAAACTGTGCTATAGCTGCCAAACATCAATACGCATTGTGCAAGCTGCCTTATCTCAATGAACAGTAAACTTTCAACTACTTCTGTAAGGTTACGTTCTACTTTCGTGTTACACCGATTCCTATGACGGAGGGAATTAACCATATTTTAGGGGCCAAGTACCTTACACCGAGCCTTGTCGGTGAGCGGCGGCGTGCACAACACATGCAAGGTACCCACTATACGCCATGACGATGACGCTGATGACGATGAAGAATAAGCGCGTTAGCACGTGCAAGGTACCCGACGACGATGACGACCATGGAACATTCTCTTTCTGCCATAGATGAAAACGAAATGTAAGGTGCGGGAAGCGGCGGCCAAACGACAAAAACGCCCAGTGGACTCGGAGTTGAGGGCGAGGGAAGCGGTGGCTCAACGGCAACGCCGACAAGCTGCTACCCCGGTGGCGAGAGCTCGGGAAGCGGTGGCTAAACGGCAGAAACGGCTTGTGCAGTATATGACGTCTCGATACGCTCCACGATGCATTTCGTATGACTGGAAACAACCAACAACCACTAGGGGAACGTGCATAGACCTCGTCTTTGCCAGCTTGTGGCTAGATCCGATCGAAGAACCATTGGCTCTATACTTCACGGACTTCAAAGCAGTAATAATGAAGGCAAAACGAAATCCACAACTCAACGCGGCATATCATTTATCACCAATAAACATTGTATATAACTGTAGTACACCGCTTTGTCACTCATTTACATGCGTGGGTGGGCAAAGTCACGGGTGATTTACGGTAACGCCTAACGATCCTCCTGCTTTGCCCACTCATAATCATTCACTTCGCGGAGGTGCGCCTTTTTTTTTTCTTACACTGATCGTTATTATCGTCAGACGACAGCATTTTGTCTTCTATTTTTCCATTTTCGAATTCCTTCTGATTATCGACATGTCTCGAAAGTGTTCATTAGTGGCTATGCAAAAATCACCCTAATTCATCATGATCACGGTGCATTAGAAAAAAGAAACGTTAATGTTGGAGAACGGCCGATAATGCAGGGGCCTTTAAGGGCGAATCTTCAAGGGGGGGACGAGGGCGGGGTGGGGGGGGTACCACATGGGGTCGTCTGGAAATAGCGAACGCGTACAGTGTAGAGGATTGGAAAGGGGTCTAATTAAGCAATTACCGCTTCCAATCTTGAACACTGACACATACGGGTCTCGGGGCGATTTTTCACGGGTGCACCCCGTCTCGAACAGCACGTAAATCCCCTACAGACGGTCCTCTAAAGTCCCTCGATAATCCCTATTCGAAGCCAAGGCATCGGCTTGCCCTCTTATCCACCTGGATATTTTTTTTGTCGTATCTCTGCCAGCCCCAGTGTTTTTTCTGTGCTTAAGACTTTCGTTTTTTAAACTTCTTGCACGCTGCGATGAACATTGATGGAGGTTACAGTGACGCCCGTATCTTGACACGAGCGTTACTTCAAAAGTAAGGATGGTTCGACAGCCAGACCGGCGTAACATGAGGGCTCCCAGCAGCTGTACCGCTTAAAGAAAGAAAGAAAGAAAGAAAGAAAGAAAGAAAGAAAGAAAGAAAGAAAGAAAGAAAGAAAGAAAGAAAGAAAGAAAGAAAGAAAGAAAGAAAGAAAGAAAGAAAGAAAGAAAGAAAGAAAGAAAGAAAGAAAGAAAGAAAGAAAGAAAGAAAGAAAGAAAGAAAGAAAGAAAGAAAGAAAGAAAGAAAGAAAGAAAGAAAGAAAGAAAGAAAGAAAGAAAGAAAGAAAGAAAGAAAGAAAGAAAGAAAGAAAGAAAGAAAGAAAGAAAGAATTCAAGTGAGATGGGTCGACAACCAATCTTGGAACTGCCCTCCAACCATATGCAATTTCGCAATAGTGCTTCCTCCCAATATATGATCAGCCTATGGACAATATGGTCGATTTCACGTTTGCATGATTGTGGAAAACGACAGGCAATGTGTCATGTGCTGGGAAGAAAAGTTGGCCGAGGAACTATCGTCGTTTTCGCTGTTGTTGATAATTTGAGGGGTTTGAAGTGGCAAAGCCACGATATGATTGCAAGACACATCCTAGTGGAGGGCACCGCAAATTTGGACCATCTGGCGTTCTTTAACGTGCACTGTCATCAGACAGTAGACGGACCTCTAGCATCTCGCCTCCATGGAAACGTGACCGCTGCGGCAGGTATCAAACCCGCGACTGTCGGGTCAGTAGCCGAGCACCGTAGCCAACACGTCACCGCGGTGGTGCTGCTGTTCTTGTGGTGGTGGTGGTGGTGTTGGTGGTGCTACTGCTGCTGCCGCTGCTGATGGTGGTCGTCGTCGTCACGGGAAATGATTTCACTTATAGAGTACTAGAAAACATGACGGATTCGTGAAACTTGGGTAATTGAGCGCAGCAGCTCTCACGTACAATTTCAACGAAGGAAACAGACCCCCGCTCTTTGACTTTCTGGTTAACGCTCGAGCGCACACGACGGAAAGAGGCTCGGTCAGCACCAGCAAAGCACAGTATTTTCCAATCTATGTCGGGCACGAAAGACGAAGGGCACAGAACCAGAGCGTCGAGTGCCATATATTGGCTTTGGATCCGACATCAAAGCGAGATGAAACGAACTTGCGAACTAATGCAATGAATCACGGCGCACAAAGATAAAGCCTCCATGCGGAAAACAAACTAAGTGCCTCAAGGCAATAGCGGTGTGGCCGAGTAGAGTAAATATAGCAAACGGAAAATCTTGGCGGCATTGAGTGAACAAGCTTTGACCAACAGTTCATATTCTCATACCTGACACATCTTTCGAGAGTCGTCACGTGGAGTCCACAGTCCTCGAGCTTGAAAAAACGTGCTGAATTTAATTGCAAATTCCTTATCTGTTCTGCAGGGAGTGCGTTTTCTGAAAAAAAAATTGCGGAAGTTTAACCGTGGGTTTCACTCTCGTAAACCCAGTTAACAGAAGTGAAAGGTGCACGCGCTGCCTGCTTTTCTCCAAGGACGGCGAAGAGGTGAAGTGAGGCTACCGATTGAGAAGGCGATGCAAATGGCGCTCGATTACGCTGTCCCCTTATACTCTCGAAGCGAAGCTCAGGTGCCCTCAAACTTTATTTTGTACGTTATAAACGCACGTGTGCAAACATGCACACGAATGCACAAAAGGGAGTGCGGGGAGGGGGGGCGTCAGAACTTCCACCTCCAGAAAAAAATTTCTGGCGACGCCCCTGTGCAATGGTGCGCTCTATAACTGCAACGTGATGCGAAACACGCACGTCAACTCATGACTGTGGCCAGTGAATGATGACGTAATCAACTAAGAAAAGTATCTACTAACGCGTTAGCAGTCTGAAAGACTACGGCTAGCCTCGCTGCCTCTGCTGCTAGTGAACGGATTCTACCGTTGGATTGTCGGACAAAAACATGTTCCCATCACAAATGTAGGTGCTCCAAAAGTAAAATGGAGCACGTGAGTTGTGGCCAAGCTGCGCAAAGGTGAATGCCAGTGCGCTCCATCAGAGAAGTGGTTATTTATTTTTATACGAAAGTGTGCCAGAAGGTAGTGCCATCATTTCCGTACTGGCATTCACCTTTGCGCAGCTTGGCCACAGCTCGCGTGCTCCATTTTACTTTTGGAGCACCTGTACATTTTGGGATATCGGAAAATGTGGAATCGTGTCCTCCTGGCCTCTGATTTATTGCATAAAAATTCTGCTCATAAAAACGACGAGACCGCAACAGTTTTGCATGTTTGAGATTTCTTCTTAACTGCAACGCATATGTTGCAAATGACTTTCGCACACGAAATTTTACGCTCTTGCATATTCCCAACGTGATGCTGTAGCTTGCTGTTCTACTCCCCAACAGTCAATTGTATCATTTGATTTTGTGTTGCTTCGTAAAATATTTTCCAATATCCTGATAATTCCTGTTTATGGCAGTTACTAAATAATGTATTTAGTAACTTGCCACGTAGAGCATTATGGAGACACAACTGGCTTTTATGAATAACGGGGCCCAATGCTAACACCTGAACAATGTGCATTTTTCTACGGTAAATACCAAAATAAACTAAGATGTAGCGTGGACGCACCAGCCAGGCAAGCTTACGTAACCGGCTGCGCAGCCCTCTGAACGCTAGGTACACAGACTTTTTCGGGTAGACTGGAACAAGCACAAGTGAAATGACAAGGTCCATACCTTCCTTGCTGTGAAGCTTGAAATTTATCAAATGTTAGCCTCTTCAAGGTCTTGTTCGCCGTCAGAATCCTACACAATGCTGAAATCCCGTTCAGGGGTAGCTCCCGACCCACAGTAGAAACCGCTGAAGTGCGTTGTTCCCCAGAGCATCTGGCCACTCCTCCGTGCTAGCGTAGTGATCTCTGATTGTTCTATATGTAAATTCCGCGAAGATGAAAGTTTTCTCACTGCCGACGCCTATAGCCTGGCCACATTCGGCGTCAAT
The DNA here is from genome assembly GCA_030522465.1 of Rhipicephalus appendiculatus. Lineage (NCBI taxonomy): Eukaryota > Metazoa > Arthropoda > Arachnida > Ixodida > Ixodidae > Rhipicephalus > Rhipicephalus appendiculatus. The sequence goes on along the minus strand of JALIZH010030635.1, from coordinate 6,236 downwards.
ACAGAAGTGCCCCTTAAGCCATACTTTCTGAAGGATAGTGTTTACTTCCAGTGAGGGGAACAGTGCCGTGGGCAGTATGGCCGAACTCGGTCTCAACAGGATGAGTTTCGACAGTGTGGGATTGCACTTCAGAGCCTTGGCCGCCAGAGAAATCTGCGGCTCAACGAAAGGGTAGACAGTGTGATCCTTCAGGGCCTCGGAAGTGTGCACATGCTCCGCCACTGACCTGTGAATCTGGCAGGCCTTTGATGAAATCCATGAGCGAACAGACCCTCAACGAACAGACCCTCAACGTCTCGCACTCGACGAGGCACTCGAGCACCCTGATGATGTTGCGTGGCAGATGGTTCATGTTGGAGACGTTAGCGTCTTGATGGAGCTCGCGTTGCATCGTAGAAGAGTCTCGACTTTGCTGGCAAACTCGCTCCTGACAGAGCGCGCACTGATGCTCCCCGTCTCGAGGTCAGTGACGGCGTCGATGCCTGCACGACCAGGGCGGCCGCGGGGGGCTCCTCGATTCCCAGACAACGTAGGATTCGCCTATCGTTGGACGAAGTATGCAGGCGAATTGGGAGAGGCGTATCCTTCAGCGAGCGGCCACAATGCACGGCGCAGGTAGCGCAGAACTCTTCGATGCACGGGTGTTGCGCGGCTGTTTATCGCGCAAGCGCGACTGTCTCGAGCTCACGAGCGCCACGAAACGACGAATATGCGGCGTGTTTAACACACGAGGGCACCCGCTATCAGTGGCGGCATTTCTTGGCATCGGCCGAGGATTGCGTGGTTGTGCGCACAGTCAATTGAGTGGGTAAGATAAGCTTGATCATGTAAAACTGCCTAATTTCTTCTTATTGCTATTATTTTCTTCTTCTTCGCTAGCTTTTGCACATGACATGGTTGAGCATCGGCCAAGATTTTTTCCCCTTGATAATATGGAAGAAATATTGAAGCAGCTTCGGACTAGTGGTGCCCAGGGTGTAGGAAGTGTGGAGCTGGGCGTCATTCTTTGTTTCTCTTTTGTGTTCTATTTCTTTTTTGCACTAGTGGCGCACTGCTGCAACCAACAGCGGAACTAGAGTTCGACCTATCTAAGTTTTGTTATAACGCCAAGCTTTTGCTTGGCGTTAGGGATACTTAGCTTTGGATGCTTAGCTTTGGATGCTTAGCTTTTGCTAGTACAGTTGAACCTCCCCAATAGCTAAAGCACTCAAGTACGAAATTCTAGTTTAGTGATTTTAGTAACATGACCAGCAGTTACTTGGTTTTCAGCGGTAACATGTCACGTGGCTAGCTGTTACGTGACGTTACATGATTTTAGTCATGTGACCAGGTGTTACGTGGTTCTGGCGGGAATATCTCATGTTACTAGATGCTACGTGATGTGATTTTAGCCCTTCATTAGCTGTTATGCGTTTCTGGTGGGAATATCTCAGTGACTAGTGTTACTTGGTGTTACATAATTTTCAGTCACGTGACTAGATGTTAATTGTTGTTACGTGATTTTAGTAACGTGGGCAGCTGTTACGTGGTTTTTGACGGGAAAACATCACGTGAATAGTTGTCAAGTGCTGTTACGCCATTTTTAGTCTCGTGACTTGATGTTACGTGATGTTACGTGCTGTTTAGTCCTGTAAGGGTAGGTACTCACTAGCGGCAAAAACGCGAGCGGCACGCCGCGTGCGGCAAGCGTGCTCGCGGCAGGCGCGTGCGTTCGTATTTCCATTCGCGTTTTGCGCTACAAGGAAGTGATACTTGAAGTCTCGAGTTGTATAAGACTTCAAGAATTGCTGCCGCGCCGCGTAAAGCGCGAATGGGAACGGGAACGCACGCGCCTGCGGCGAGCGCGCTTGCCGCACGCGGCGTGTCGCACGCGTTTTTGCCGCTAGTGAGTACATACCCTAACAGACTCACCCATCATAGTTATTGCATTCCACGACGGACAAATACACGCACGTGTTAATAGACGCAAATCGTAAAAAAATTTTACTGTAACTTAACAGCGACGCAGGCGTGCCGATGCAGACGAAATAGCGTTCATTTCTCCAAAGCTAAATGAAGGCGCCGCATTTTGCCGCCAGCGAGAATTGTGACACCCAACGCTGTGTGACACTGTGACTGCTGTGACACTGTGTCGCGCCCCGTTCACATGACAGTGCGGCTCAAAAGATCTCAATCTCACTCCTCTTGCCGCGGCCGCTAAGTGAACGCCATTCTTGTCACAAATATGTCTCATTTTTTTATAAGTGCGGAGCACTTCTGGGACCCGGACTGTCGTCTCATGTCATCTTATGTCGTCGCTTGGCGTCAAGCAGGCAAAACCATTTATAGCATGGTCATGTATAATAAGCATAGCAAGGGGGTGAAAAGGAAAGTGATGGTAAGTGGGGGAGGAGAGGGTAAAAAAAGGCGTAGCACAACCATGCATAGTATAGTAAGATAAGGGTGGGAACTCAAAGTGAGAGTGAGGAGTGATATGAAGGTGAGGAGGGTGCAGAAAAGAGGAGGAGAGGGTAAACATTGGCATAGCCATGTATATGATGGTATAACAAAGGGGTGTGAAATGGAAGTGATGGTAAATAGATCAAGTAGGAGGGGAGAGTGTAAAGCATAGCATGGTCAGGTACAGTATACCATGGGAAAGGGTGGGAAATAGAATTGAGGGTGACGAGAAGGGTGGCGAGAAGGGGACAGCGTAAAATCATACCATGGCTTTTTTTCTCTGTATTCGACCTCGTTCACTTCTACACCTACCCTTGCAGCTTTTCACTCGAGGCCCATGTCGCGCATTTTACTAGAAATAAATATTCATTCATTCATTCATTCATTCATTCATTCATAGTCAATTATAGTGGGAATAAGAAGGGGTGGAAAAGGGAAGTGAGGGTGAGGAGTGATCTGGGGGATGAGCTGCATGGAAAGGAAGGGGGAGAGGGTAAGGCATAGCATAGCTGTAAATGTATAGTACAGCAAGGGGCGGGAAAGGGAAGCGAGGATGAGAAGGAGGGTGTGAGAGTGAGGAGGGAAAGGAGGAGGGAGCGCATTGCATGGTTTAGCCGAGCCGAGTGGAGGACGGAGGCGAGTTGGAGGTTGCAGACATGCAGGTGGTCAAGCGGAGAGGAGGTTCCTTCCATCCTAAACTACTCTCATATTCGCCTAATTTTGCATCACTTTACATTTCTTCAGAGTGGGTCAGGGATCAAACCAGTGTAAAGGATATTGTCACGGGGTCGTGACGTTGACGAAGGCAGCCGTCGGTGTTTTGAAGACTGAACTTTTTATTTGGCGAACCTATGCCCGTAAAACGAAACGTCACACTAGAAGCAATACACGCTGTAGATGGATAGCGGCGAACAGAGCGTCGGCTGTCGACAAAACTGACAAGCGGTCAAGCTCGTCGGCTTTTAAATGCGAGAGAGAGAGAGAGAGAAAAATGCGAAGCATTGCTTAGCTAACTTCGGCGACTTTGAGAGTATCTATCTATCTATCTATCTATCTATCTATCTATCTATCTATCTATCTATCTATCTATCTATCTATCTATCTATCTATCTATCTATCTATCTATCTATCTATCTATCTATCTATCTATCTATCTATCTATCTATCTATCTATCTATCTATCTATCTATCTATCTATCTATCTATCTATCTATCTATCTATCTATCTATCTATCTATCTATCTATCTATCTATCTATCTATCTATCTATCTATCTATCTATCTATCTATCTATCTATCTAACCACCTGCGACTTTGTGCTCTCCAGAACATATCGTTAATGGGATTTATACCAAACTTGGCATGGCATAACGTGGCTGTATGACGATTATGAATGACTGGTCACATCATGAAAATCATAATTAACTTGTCATGAACGGTATGGTTAACACGCCGTGGCCGTGGTGCTCCTGCGGCAGTTTCCTTAACTTGATATATAAAAAAATTGGTATGAGACATTTCTGCATGAGCGACATAAATGACAGGGGGGAATATGAAAATCATGACGTGCATGTCATGTACATGATTTACATTACGGAACATCGGAGAGGTCTTTGCCCTGCAGTGGGCGTAGTCAGGCTGATGACGATGATGATGACATTTCATCTATGAGGCATCCCCTCAGCTCCATGTTGCATTGGTCTTTACGGCGTCAAGTCAGTTAGAGCCATGCATAACTTTTTGCAAACCTCCATATTGAAACACCGAGGTTGCGTCCGGCGCCGAACAGTTGCCGGTCGAGACTTACAGGCTAACCCCGTCTGCGCAGGAAAACTCACTCTCTCGCTGGGTAGTGCCGTAACAGGGTCAGTAGCCGAAGTTGCACTGGCTGCCCGAGCATCGTTTGCGGCCTTAATTGCACTGACAGTTTCGGAAACAAGCCTTTCATAGCTGCGTTCGCAACTGCAACAAGAGCTTACCAAGACCAGCATCCTGACGTCCACAGCTGATTATGACTGTGTCCACTTCTCGGTGCTTCCCGCGATCGTTAAAAACGGAGCGACACGGCTTGCGACAGTAGAATGCAGCGTCAATAAAGGCATGCACACAGCATTTTTCGACGCACTCAAAGTTTCGTCACGTGCCTCCTAATGGTCTTAAGCGTTTTTCTACGGCCAGTATTGCCACAACTCACACATTGCGTCTGTTTTGTCGCGCATACAGCACTGTCGCGGGCGCCGTCATATTTACTGACAAGAGCGCTCAGCCTCCGAGAGTCCTCCGAGCTCAGCCTCCGAGAGTCCATATTTCACTCCATCATGCATTGCGCCTCACTTTCATAAACACTGAGTACCATCCACAGTGCAATTCAATCTCACAATACATAAAATGTAAGCATATATATATATAATATAGAATACTTAATCAGACATTTCACACAAATCAAGGCGAACACACAAAGCTCTGCATTTACAGCCCTTATACAATTATACCAATAGCATCGTTGACATAGCATCACCCGAACAGACACTTGGGCTCACTCGCCATACATATTTGACACAAGATAAAATGTTCAAGCATAATCAAACTTAAAACACTTCAAACACATTGAACTCTTGTGCGCATCGTGTCGCGCTTGCGCCCCTTCTCGCCTTGCCCACTCGCTCTCTTTTTGTTCTTTTTTCTTTTCTTCCAGGTTGCTCCGAGCGATGGCATGGAAGGAGGCGTTGTGGCCACCGTTGGCACTTTCGACACTGACAAGGCGTCGTCGCGCTCGCGATAACGTTGTTAGTGCTTCGTCAGGTTGTACCCGTCGTGGTGTTGCACCTGATCGGCCGACTTTGTCCTCATTTCAATAGCAGGTGATGGTGGCCGCTGGCTTGCAACTTCTCCTGTGTGGCGCGTTTTCACAGGCGGTACGGTGACCATTGATTCTTCAAGCTTGGCATCCCCTGACTGCACGAATGGTTCCTTTGAATCATTCGAATTCTGCGTCGCCTTCTTCTTCATATGGGGCTCACCTTGTCTTACTTCAGCTTGAGCTCGGGCGATATCTTTCATGTGGTTTTCTTCCATTGGTTCCCTTCGAGGTTCTCGAGCTGACGAGTGGTCGATCTTTGGGTCTTACCTCAAGCGTTTTCAAATCGTTTGGCCCTCGACCTCCGTCAATGTGTCCAATGATGATTTCGTACCGGGGGTTATCCATGCAGAGTGCAGTAGCTCTACCGCTGTAGTAGGGGGTGTCGACCTCAACACTGGCTTTAGAGATTATCCGAATTGAACCTTCAATCAAGCAAACTGGACTGGTATTGCCTGTGAACTCGCTGTCAGGGACCAACTGTTCTCGCATGATAACAGTGCGGCTTCCGGTATCTCGCAGTACCATGAATTGCTTTCCAGCAATTTTCCCAGGAAATGTAGGCATTCCTTTCGTAAAACCTGTTGGGGGGCATCGTCATGACGAAACCAACGACAGTTATCTTGTTCCCTCTCTTAATCTCGGTAAAGTAACCGTTGAATTCCTCTTCTTGATCTTTCGGCGGGGCATACAGACAAGATGCTCGGTGGGCTTCTTTCTTTTCGTTGCGACATGCATCTGCCTTGTGCCCAGTTTGTCCTCATTTAAAATCATCACACTGGGACGTGAAAAGTTAGTCCGGGAATTGTTAGTGCGGTGACCCACTCGGTTACATAAGAAACATCGCGTAAACCCCTCCTGACAATTCTTTTCATCATGGGCTACCACCTTGCGCTTCCAAGAATTGATCAGCGAATTCAAGCATGTCCACTAGTTATTT
>JALIZH010030633.1:0-52684 GCA_030522465.1 Rhipicephalus appendiculatus | reverse complement strand
AGCAGCTACACCAGTGCTCCGTGTGGCCGATGGCGGCATGCCGCCGGTTCTTGGAATGTGTACTGCCCGCATAAGTATAGTTGACCACCCTACATCAGTGCTATTCGCTGTTATTGACCGCTGTCCTCATGACATCATCCTAGGATTGGACTTTTTGTCAACTCATTCTGCTCTCATCAACTACGCTACCGGCGTCCTTCGGCTAGAACTGTCTCAGCTCGTCACTGAACCCAACATTACGCCGGCGCGTCTGTGGTCCCTGGAAGATGTGCGTCTCTCACCTAAGGCAGCCACCTACGTCGTTTTGACTGCACAGCCAGAGGTTCCTGACGGTGAATATCTCCTCTTTCCCCTCGCTGACGTTTCCTTGAGCCGGAACGTTGTCGTTCCACATACCCTCGTGACTATCACCGACAGCCGTACCTACCTTCCACTTCTAAATTTCAGCTACTGCCCTCAAGTCCTTCCCCGTGGCATGTTCTTGGCCAGCTTATTTACTGCTGATGAACTTGAAATTGCAAACCTCACCGTTGACACTGATTTATTTCCGCGTACCGCGGCTAACAGCTCCTCTTCTTTGCCAGATGATTTCTCGAAAATGATTGCACCCGACCTCGACCCAGCACAGGCAAATGACATCCGTCGCCTTCTCGTGACCTACAGTGACATTTTTGATTTCGGTGCCAGACCTCTCGGGCAAACGTCCGTCGCTCAACATCGTATAAACACTGGTAAAGCCAGTCCTATTCGCTGGCGCCCCTATCGTGTCTCTTGCCGGTGGTTTTCCCTGTACGATATACGCTACCTACCCTGTAACAATATTAATGAAACACAAGACTTGCTTTGACGTTTGTTCCGATGGCCTGGGTCAAACAACGTTGGACGCTCATCGCATCGACACAGACGGATCTCGTGTCATTCGCCGCCGCCCTTATCGTGTATCCGCTTCTGAACGCAAGGTTATAGAAGAACAAGTCAACGACATGCTCGCACGCAATGTTATAAGGCCTTCGGCGAGCCCATAGTCTTCCTCTGCAGTGCTAGTCAAAACAAAGGATGGCTCGGTGCGATTTTGTGTCGATTATAGAGCGCTCAACAAAATTACCCGTAAGGACGTCTATCCTATGCCTCCGATCGACGATGCTCTTGATACTTTACAAGGTGCCGAGTACTTTTCAAGTCTCGATTTGCGCTCTGGTTATTGGCGGGTCCCGATACATGAGTCCGATAAAGAGAATACTGCATTTGCCACGCCAGATGACCTCTTTGAATTCAGTGTAATGCCTTTTGGCCTTTGCAATTCCCGGCCACATTCGAACGAATCATAGATACAGTACTGCGTGGATTAAAATGGAAGACCTGCTTTTGCTACCTGGACGACAGCGTCATCTTTTCGTCCAGCTTCTCACAGCACCTGGAACGGCTGGAAGCTCAAATGTGTCTAGCTAAGGCCGGTCTCCAGCGCAAGACTAAGAAGTCTCGGTTTGCCAGTCGCAGCATTGAGGTGTTAGGACACGTTGTCAGTAAACATGGCATTGAGCCCGATCCCGACAAGGTGGCCGTAGTACTCCATTTTCCTACACCCAGCACACCTAATGACCTTCGCAGATTCCTCGGTTTGGCGTCGTACTTCCGCAGATTTGTGCGTGACTTCGCCATTATCGCAGTTCCTCTGCACAAACTTCTGACCGCGAGCGCACCCTTTGTCTGGTCGGATGACTGCGAAGCCGCTTTTCACTCTCAAACGGTGCCTCACATCGCGGCCAGTGCTTCGCCATTTCGACCGTGCAGCGTCTACTGTCCTACACACTGACGCAAGTGGACATGGCACCGGTGCTGTCCCTGCTTCAGCGGAGCCACGCTTCCGAAGAACAAGTCGTGGCCTGCGCGAGCCGCACTCTTTCTACTGCCGAGCGAAATTACAGCATCACCGAACAAGAATGCCTCGCCATCGTGTGGTCCGCACAAAAGTTTGGCCCTTATTTATACGGCCGGCACTTCACTATCGTCACTGACCATCATGCTCTGTGTTGGTTATCGTCTCAAGAATTTGTCCGGACGCCTTGGCCGTTGGGTGCTGCGTTTGCAAGAGTATGACTACACTGTCATATATAGGCCGGGCCGGCAACGCCAAGATGCCGACCCTTTATCACACTGCCCGCTCTCGCCAGGCGCCCAATTGCCGCATTCCATAAGTTCGTCACCCACGAGCCAACTGACCAAGCAGCCGGCAGTGGGTCCGAAAGAGTCCGTTGCCTCGGCGGACTTTCTTTCATCCGCAGATCTGAGCTCGCTCGAATATGCAGATACATACTGCCGCACAATCATCGATTGGCTCACTGACTTATCCTGTGGTCCCAACAGCCGGTTTAGACGCCAGCTTGCACGTTTCAAACTGGAAGATAGGACGTTTCGTCAGCAAATTTACCATCCTCTCGGTAATCAATGGTCCCCGCTCGTCCCTCGCTCACTTCGTCTCCAGGTTTTTAAATCCTTTCAGGACGACGCGACAGCTGGCCACTTAGGTTTCCACAAGACTTACGACCGCATCAAAACTCGCTGCTTTTTGGCCTGGCCTTTCTACTAGTGCGGCCAAGTACGTCGTTTCCTGCACGTCATGCCAGCACCGAAAACGTACCACATCACTTCCGGCTGGTCCTTTACAACCTCTACCGTGCCCGTCCTCTCCCTTTGAATTCGTGGGCATAGACTTATACTGACCCCTTCTGCTCCCGCCATCTGGTCATCAATGGATTGTTACGGCAGTGGACCACTTAACGCGCTACGCGAAGACGGCAGCTCTGCCCTCTGGTGCCACCTCTGAAGTCGCCGACTTCGTCCTGCGCGCCATTATTTTGCGTCATGGAGCCCCGCGTGTTCTTCTGAGCTACAGTGGCAAGACATTTCTGTCCCATGTCCTTGCTGAAGTCCTCCAGGCCTCTAACACCATCCACAAGACCACATCAGCATATCATCCTCAAACAAATGGTCTTATAGAGCGCTTTCACCGAACTTTTTCCGACATGATCTCCATGTATGATCAACCAGATCACAAGAACTGGGACTTTATACTTCCTTTCGTCACGTTTGCCTATAATACTGCCGCACAACGCACGACGAACTACAGCCCGTTTTTCCTCGCGTATGGCCGTGCACCGTATTTTGTACTCGACACCACCTTTTTGTCTACGCCCTCTGTTCCATCTACGCCCTCCCAGAAGAGTTCGCTGCTCGCGTCGCCCGATGCCGTGAACTTGCTCGCACCAACACCGCTACCATACAAGACAAGAGGAAAGTTGGTTTTGATGCGAACGTCGAGTTGTCTCGTTCCGCCCAGGCGACGAAGTGCTCTAGTGGACACCTATTCGTACACCTGGGCTCTGTGAAAAATTTCTTCATAGATACGTCGGTCCATACACCGTACTGGAAAGGACATCTGCCGTGAACTATCGCGTCGCTCCTATCAGCACGACTACTGATCGTAGTCGCCGTAGCGCCGAGATCGCTGATGTCTCGCGCCTGAAGCCGTATATCCGGCGTTCCTACCCTTGCTGACTTGCTGACCGGGGAGGCTTTCAAATTTTACCTCACACGCATTTCAACACAACGAATCTTGGCGAAAAATCAAAGAGATGACCCTCCGATTTAAAGAGTGCGACGAAGACTCGCTTAAAACACACCATCTGCAGACAATCGCACTCAGTCGTCAATGTCTCAAGCAGTCTTCAAGCATTCGAACGTTGAGCATGAATCGGCCCCCTGCCAGAAGACAAGGTGAAGCATTTTCCGACTGAAAGTCACCCACGACGTCTTCCGAAAAGACCCTATCTTGCACCAGGATTTTCTTCTGTGGGAAAATTTTCATCTCCTAACCCTTCACGGCACAATAGAATCGAAGCCATTACTGATGCCCCGGATGCACTTGATACCTCGTGCCGCATACATGGTTTACAACCTGACTTGGCATTACCTGGCATAAATATTACTGATAAATCTGACGATACACATCACAAGACTTTTACCACGCTCGACGAACCGGCGACTTCGCACAATACGAGACCATGCCCGGACGTTCCAGAACTAAGACTTCTGACAGAAGTTTCCAGCTCCATTGCTCCGCCAAGAGACAAACATTCGAAATCAGAACCAGCTCGAGACATGATTGCTGCGATGTCATCGTCAGGTGTTGACCCAACCAAAAGTCGATGCAATATGGAGACACAATTGACCAAGGCTTCACTGCTTGACAAACAACACAACAGCCCACCGTGCACTAACTACTCACTAGACACTACATCAACTTGTGAAGCAAATCCAAGTCATGTTCAGAAAGGGGCACTACATCAGCAATTTCCGCAGCAGCAGCAGCAAGGCCAGCACCGGCAAGTCGATCGACATAAACGACAACAGATACTCGAACAAGGACAACGACGAAGGAAATCTTCATCGAAAGCACAGATCAGGATTAAAGAAAGACGTCGTAAAACAAGCCCTCTAACCCGACGACAAATTCAAAATGAAAGGCATCTTCGCATAAAGAAATGTCGCCGGAGACGCCTTCTGCGCCAGAGATCAACGCCGTGCTTAAGAGCATAACTACTACGACAACACAATAGAAAAACGACAAGAAAGAAGCGAAATCACCCCCTTGTACAACGCAGGAACACGGACATCGTCCCATCAACATCGGTTCTCGCACACGCAGACTGGAAGTTCAGCCATGACACAGAGTCCGACGCCTACGACATGCGACCTATTATAACATCCCTTTATTGTCTGCTTAGAACACTGGAATGCGGGTAGCCTGGTCACGAGCTCAGAGTCCTCGGTGGCGCCCCTTCGTTCTCCTCGTCTTCGCTCGCCTGTCCCAAAATCTGATATATAATACTTCCCCCCTCTAGTGACCCTTATTAACACTTGAAGTCAATTCGATGACGGAATCTTCACATGGCCAGTCGCCTGGCGCCTTCAGAATACGACCATAGCGGCTGCGTGGCCTACGGTCTGGAACGGGTTGCGAGCGTTGTCTGGGCTGCGTTCTTTCCTGCTTCCCTGCTTCAGAGGCCGAATCCGCGTACGCATTAAGAGACGAATCAAAAGCTGCGGGCGCATCTTCTGTCTCACACTCGGCACCTGAACTTAGACTTGTAAGGCAGCGGTTGTCTTCGTGCGACTCGTCTTCTGGCCAAGAATAATAGGGTGATCCTTGAACGGTGGTTGCAATCCCCGTGTACCTTCTCTTCATATGATCCACATGACGCCTGTGCTTCCTGCCATCTTTGGTCATGGTTACGAACGACCTTTTGCCGCATTCTTCAACTACTACAGCGGGTAGCCATGCGGGGTTGTTGAGAAAATTCTTAACCCACACCTTGTCGCCTGGCGCATAATGTTCTGCCAAGTCATCCACCTTCCCCTTTTGAGTAAGTTTCCGCGGGTGTAACGCATCCAGGTGGGACGGCAGCTGCCTTCCGAACATTAGTTCTGCAGGCGTTTTCTGCGTTGTGGTGTGCGGTGTCGTATGCTGCTTGAATAAAAACCGTGATAGCCGGCAGGAAAGGCTTCGCTGAGTCAGTTTCTTGAGGGCCATTTTCACTTCTGCCACCATACGTCCCGCTTGCCCATTTGTAGCCGGGTGATATGGAGCTGATGTTATGTGCTTGATCATGTTCACTCAGAAGTGTTGCATTTACATCAGAAATGTTGCATTTCGGACGAAACGAACGCTGTTCCGTTATCGGAAACTATCACTTGCCGTATGCCAAAAGTGGCGAACAGTGACCGTAGCACATCCGTTGCAGCGGAAGTAGACTGTGATGGCACTTGTCTTACTTCTAACCACTTGGAGAAAGCATCCACTACGATTAAAAAGCTCTCATTGTTCACCGGCCCTGCGAAGTCAACATGAACGACCTTCCAGGGTTCACTTGGACGGGGCCATTCTGGAATCGCAACAGCGGAAGGAAGACGGCTGTGCATTTGACACGTCTCGCATGATCGCACCTTGGACTCTCTGTCGGCGTCCAACCCAGGCCACCATAGGTGACTGCGAGCGAAACGTTTCATCGTGGTTATTCCCGGGTGATTGGCATGAAGAAGAGTCAAAGATTCCTCTCTTACTTCCGTTGGAATCACGACTCGTGTGCCCCATAATACACAACCACGGTGCGTGGAGAGTTCTTGTACCCGACTCTTGTACGGTTGGAAACTTGCGCCCTGCCATGATGCCGTTGATCCGGTTTGTAGCCCGTGGTGAACTTGAGAAAGCGTGGGGTCTTCCACTGTCAGTCTGGCTATCTTCTCAGAAGTCAGTGGAGGTTTCCGTAACCCTTCAATCATCAGCACATCCCCCCGGTGCCGCCAGCTCATCGACATTGGAAGCCAGAGGAAGTCTACTGAGCGCATCTGCATTATGGTGTCTTTTCCCTTCGCGGTACACCAACTCGTAGTCATAGGCGCTCAAAATCACGCACCAACGAAGCATTCGCGGTGACAAAACTTGCTGAATCTGTTTCCTAGGGCACATGATTCCAAGAAGCGGCTTATGGTCAGTCACGATGAGTACATGCCGACCAGCAATATACTGGTGAAAGTGCGTGACTCCAAACACAATTGCAAGTCCTTCCCTGTCAAGCTGAGAATAATTTATCTCACATTTTCCGAGGGTTCTTGATGCAAACGCTACTGGTATTTCTTGTCCCTTTCCGTCCAGCTGTGCAAGTACTGCTCCTAAACCATAAGGCGAAGCATCGCAGCTCAGCATCAGCGGACGAGAGTCATCGTAATGCGCAAGAACCGTACATTCACGCAGCGCGTCCTTAAGTCTGTTGAAAGCAGCCTTGTGCGGAGCTTCCCATCTCCACTTAGCTTCTTTCTCCAATAAACGATGTAGAGGTTCGGCAATGGATGCCTTGTCGCGGAGAAACCGACTGTAAAAGCTTATCATTCCTAAGAAGGATTGCAGTTCCGACTTGTTTGTTGGTTCTGGTGCACTCGTTATTGCTTCGACCTTTTCAGACGTTGGCTCAACTCCCTTAGAGCTCACTCTGTATCCCAGGAACTGCACCTCGCGTACACCAAATATGCACTTTTCTTTGTTTGCTTTAAGGCCTGCTTGTTGCAAACGCTGCAGAACTGCTTCCAGGCGATCTAAATGCTCTTCATTCGACGCTCCCATGATGAGGATGTCGTCCAAATAGGCGCAAACACCGGTCAATCTAGCGAGTAGAGTATCCATGAAGCGTTGGAATATGGATGGTGATTCTGAAACGCCGAATGGCAGCCGTTTCACTGCGTACAAGCCTTTAATTGTATTGATGGTCAGCATCTCTGAAGTGGCCTTGTCGACATGCAGTTGTTGATAAGCCTGTGTTAAATCAATCTTGGAGAATATCTGTCCACCCCGAAGAGTTGCCAGCAACTCAGCTGCCGTTGGCAGAGGATACGCTGTGGGCTTGATGCTCGCATTCACTGTGCTTCTGTAGTCCCCGCACAATCGCAAAGATCCATTCTTCTTCCTCACCACTACCACGGGGGTAGCCCAGTCCGAAGCGGCGATGGACTCGATTATGCCTTGGGCCTGGAGCTTGTCGAGTTCTCGACAGACGGCATCGCGTAAAGCAAATGGCACTTGCCGGCATTTCAGAAACTTGGGTGTCGCGTCTTGAGCCAGGTCGATGCGTACAGGTGGGCCTGAATGTCCAGTGAGATCGCCGTCGAACACCGCAGAGAACTTGGCTAAGGTGCCTTCAATGGTTGTTTCTGTCAGATTGTTCACCCCATGCATCGTAATTCCCAGTTTTTCGAACCAATTTCTTCCTAACAAGCTGGCTCCAACTCCTCCAGCCACGAGCAAAGGTAGCTGGGCTTTGATGTTTTTGAACGAAACCTCGATGAGCACAGAGCCCATGATGTCCAAACATTCTCCCGACCATGTCCGTAGAGCAAGCTTTCGTTCTCTTAACACCGGGGCATCCTGAGGCCAGAGGCGAGCAAAAGTCGCTCCATTTATTATAGAGAACGCCGCTCCCGAGTCGACTTCCATCTCGAGTGGCCGACCAGAAAGTCGGACTGTCACGACGAACCTTGGTGTGGTTGTCATCTGTGGTCTCGTGTGAAAAACAGTAAAGAGGCAGTCATCCTGTTCATCGAACACCTCGTTTTCCTCTTCTACACAATGACTTCCTTGGTACTTCTGTGCCTTAGCCTTTTTTAGAGAGACAAGCTTTGGCTATGTGGCCCTTCTTGCGGCAGATGTTACACGTAGCATTTTTTGAAGAAACACTTCTCGGCCTTATGATCTGCTAGACATCGGAAGCACTGAGGCGGCTTGCTTGTAATGCCCTCACGAACATTCTGACGATTTACAGCGAAAGTGTCAGCCTGTTGCTGACTGCCTTGTATCTGTCTCTGCTGGTCTCTTGCTGATTCAGCCGTCAACGCGAGTTCGTAGGCTTTCTTAAACGTTAGCTTATCCTCAGCTAGCAACCATTGTTGAAGATGAGAATCGTGGATTCCACATACCAGTCTGTCTCGCAGCATCACTTCTAAAGGTAGCCTTGTATTCGCTGCTTGAGACTGGACCTCCGTACTACCGCCCGACGCCTCCAGTTCCGCCATCGTGGAGTCTGCGCTGCCAAAGTTGCAGTCCCTTGCCAAAGTTCGCAGAGCTGTCACATAGTCTTTGACGGATTCGTTAGGAAGCTGGTCTCGTTTCTGGAAACGATAACGGCCAAGTAACTCCGACGGCCTGGGGTCGAAGTGCTGGGTCAGTAGCTTGATTATGTCCACGAAGTCCACCTCGGAAGGCTTCTTTGGGGCCACCAGGGCCCTCAGCGTTTCGCAGGTTTGCTCACCGCAAAGCGTGAGAAGCACCGCTCGCTTCTTGGAGGATTCCACTCTGTCGTTGGCTTCATAGTAGAAGTCCAGGCGCTCTACCCATGACGACCAGTCGGTGCCAGGCACAAATTCTGGTATCTTGCCTTTGGGCATCGTCTTCAACGTCGACTTGCCTCGCGGGGTCTCGTTCCCTCGTCGCCAGTATTATAACATCCCTTTATTGTCTGCTTAGAACACTGGAATGCGGGTAGCCTGGTCACGAGCTCAGATTCCTCGGTGGCGCCCCTTCGTTCTCCTCGTCTTCGCTCGCCTGTCCCAAAAGCTGATATACAATACGACCCTCTAATGCTACAAGGACTCCGAACTTAGTTCGTTCCTCAGAACATCCCAAGGTGTCTCATCATCAGCTTCCAGGTTCAGGGCATTCTTACCTTTCCCAGAACGCAACAGCCAGCCTCGCCCACCAGAGCGCTCCTAGATAGCGCCGGACTGCTGCCCGCTCCTGTGAAGTTTTTTGTGCGCGTTTACGGAACTCCATTGTGATCTGGAACTACCGCGTATTTTGACATTGTTCCCTTATGAGACTCCACTTGTTCATGCTTTGTTGGTTGTAACCATAGGCGGAGAGTTTCAGCGCTTGTCCTGTGTCCTCCTTCATCTTGTGTACCGTCTTTTTGCGGTGCTTTTTAAAAACCATGAAGTTTTCATATTCCCGGAGGGGGCGGGGCAACCAATTTGCTTTTCCACATCACACACACACACACACACACATATATATATATATATATATATATATATATATATATATATATATATATATATATATATATATATAAACGTAAAAGTATGAAAAGACGATAAACAAATGTCTGTTACATAAAAAAACTTTCATTTTCTTGATGCGCACATGTAATTATTTTGCAGAAGAGCCGTGCAAATGCCGCAATTTCCGTCCACCTGCGACTTCGTCCTCAATGCGACCAAGGTGCCAAACTACCTACTTGTCACTGTCCCATGCTGCGAATTTCAAAATCCTGAAAGGAAAAGGGGTGGGCATAAGCAGTCCCCGGTGAAATAGCTGCAAGACAGGATGGCCAACAGTCCGTTGGCAATGGATGAGAGCGTAAGCCAAGCTCTTAAAAAATATCGTGGGCCAGCGCCAGGGGGGGGCTCTGCCCCTCACGAAGCAGCCCGGAGGAGGCCCGAGCTCCCCAGCCCCTCCGTACTCTCCGCCCATGGTTGTAACACGCGCATTCTTTCGGGGGGGAGGGGGGAATCATGTGACGTACGAAGGAAGTGATGGTTGGTAGAAGTCGAGGAGGAAGAAGTGCGCATGGAATAGAATGAACAGTATGGCGTATGAGCCACGCCACGTCTCCATCATCTAGCGTCATATATATATATATATATATATATATATATATATATATATATATATATATATAATCAGGCAAAGCAAGCGCTTGACTGCCTTCTTCGCAGAGTCACCTCGTGTGGAATACCGTAGAGACACAATCCTGAATGACACCCTTGTCCGAGCCAACACAAGCCCTGCTAAAATTGAACCAAGGTGCCTACCTTGCGGAAAAGTTTGGTGCAAGGTATGCCCCCCTGTGGGGGGGCTCTAAATGTGGGCGCAGGTTGGCCAGAGGAACGACGGACGCTCCTAGAGACACAGAGAGAAGTTTAATGCGACTCAACGCAGGACGTGGGACTAAACATGTATACGACGAAGATGAACATATCTTAGTAGTCTATCGATCAAGCCATCACTCATGTGCACTCACAGTCTGCGGCCGGTGGTCTTGCGGTGTGGGGCAGCAATTTAGTCCGAATTTAGCCAAGCAGTCGGGCTTGCGGCTGACCTTGGCGACAGTGACGACACCGCGGTGGTTGTCCTAGGTGGCGTAGGCCGACGCCGGCATGAGGCGCGGCCACAGTAGTGCGTCAGCACGTGGGCGTGCCAAGGTTTCCGGTACAGCGCCGGGTCGTGGCCCACGCTCAGGAACAGCTCTTGAGCGAGGCCAGGCACCAAGAACAGCTTTGGATGAGGCCCCCCAGATCGGAGACGAGCACCGCGGCGTGGCCCAGACTCGTGAACGGCACCGGGGTGTATGGACCCGGTACACTCGTTCGTCGTCCTCTTACGACACCCTTATATAGTCAAAACACGCGAATCAAAAGCAAGCTCCGCAGATGTGAAATTGAATATCAGCTAAATCCTAAATTGTGACTGCAGTAACGTGGAATACATGCTACATTTCGAAGCATGCGGGCAAGAACATATTGGCCAAACAGGCGCGCCGTATCGGCTGCGGTTCAATAATTATCGGCACCACACCACTTCACTGCCGAACCTACCCCTTATACAGACACTTACGCCTGCCAAACTACAGCTTTGAAAATATTAGTGTAACCCTTCTACAATCCCATTTCCGAAACACGCGCGAGCGCGAACAACATGAGGCATGTTTTAATTTCAAATATAGAACATTAATAGCCGGCATCAACGAGGACCTTGGAGGGCTCTCGTACCTTCGACAGGTAAGCCAGGATGAATTTGGCAACACGGTGACATAACTGGAGACCGTGCTTGTTTCTTGATTGGCTTATACGTCTGATAAGTCTTTTTCCTTCTCTTTTTCTTCGCATTTGGTGCAGTGTGCAGAGGCTACGCTCCCCTACCACTTGAGGGCTATTCACAAAGACCGAACGGACATGAAAAGGGGAGAAGCCGACCCATAAAGGGGATGCTCTTCCCCCACGTGCGGCGGCGCAGGCTCTTTCCGCCCGCCGCGCCAACAACCTTAGGGTGGCCCCACGCACCACGAGGACCCGGCGAACACGAGATCATAACCAGATGTGGATTTTCAACGGGTTTCGGCCGTAGACAGTCTTCTTCACTTTATCATTTTCTTCCTTCCTTTAGTTTTCCTTTTCACTCATTCTTTTTTTCTCTGTCTCACTCACTCTGAAATGTTTTCGAAGGCGTGTGAATACCGCAGCAAGAGATGTCAGATTAAGTTATCCCCTCACGAAGGGAGGACATCTATCTATCTATCTATCTATCTATCTATCTATCTATCTATCTATCTATCTATATATATATATATATATATATATATATATATTTTAATGATAACGAGCGGCAGCGGAGTTTTGGCCTCGCGCTGGACCAGCGCGAGAAAGAGAAAAGACGAGGAGTCAGAGAATAGAACAGCCGGCCCGCAGTCAGGGCGTTGTCTCTGTGTCTCTCTTATTACTTTACAATGGCGCAGTTGTCGGAAACGAAGCCTTGAGGCGGATACCGCCTGTGCTCGTCCGTCTTCGGCCTTGCGGAGCCGCCAGTCCAGGATCGCCGCCCTCGTATCCTGGGACATGGAAATCGTAAGCCTGCCGCCGCAGGAAGCACAGTTCGGCACGGACGGCGTCCAAGCCTCCTCGTCGCCCGCTTGCCTGCTGGCGCTACAAGCATCGTCCGGGGAAGGCGTCCAGGCCTCCTCGGCGACTCGACGGGAATCTCGCGGCGCTTGCATTCATTGTGTCGACCGCGCTCCCGTGATTCAGGACATCGCCGCCGCACTGATTGCTGCGACGACCACATACGCCGCGGTCGCCGCCACGGGCTCCCCGGGCGGCTCACCCGGACGATGCAGCGCAGATCATCCGCGCCGCCACGCACCTGTCGCAACAACTGGGCAGCTTGGCGTGTTCTAACTGCGGGTCCGGGACCGCCTCCGTGTGTGGCGGGGTCTCAGTATTTTCCGCGGACTCCGCCTCTGAATCCTCGGGTTCCTCACTCAACCACCTCACGGACCTCATGCCGGTGACATCCTTGCTAGCTAAGGAGCTACCCCGTTTCTGCGCGGGGAACTTCCGCGCGTGTTTATATATTCCTACGCGTGTTTAGTACCATGTTTTAAATATTTTGGTGTGTTCGAGATACGCTCATATGCCAATACAGATTGTTGGCAATGCTCGGCGCAGACCGTGCCGTAATGCTTGAGAAGCCGCACGATTGTCTGAGGTCATTCTGTCAAGATTACACACAGGCGCTGAACAGCCTAGTTTTTCAGAGAGCTTTCGCAAGTGCTAGTGTTCAGGCTAGAACCTTCGATGCCGCATGTCTCAATACCGACACGCCTTACCGCAGACCAGAATATCTACTGTCGACGCTCTGTTCGCAATTATCAGTTCACACGTGCATTGCTTGCAGAGTGACGCCTCCTCGATGTTGCCAAGGATAACATTGTACAACGGGTCCTCCATACAAACAGCGACAGCAACTCCTTTGAAAAACGGGGAATCGATAAATACTTTGGCTTCTGGCACGATCTTTTCAGACCTGTCTAGTAAGCGTAATACAGTGAAACCCCGGTGATACGATCACAGCTCATACGAATTTCGGGGTGATACGAATTTTTCTGTGGTCCCGGCCAAGGCCCATTGGCCTGCAATGTAATGGAGTACGGTTGTTGCGAACCGATTTTCACCCCGCGACGTTTCATACGAACGTACGCCACCGCGCAGGTACGAAGAGGTGCTGTCCGCGCTGTCGCGGAAAACGCGCCAAGCACTTGCGAGCGCGGGGAACGCAAGCGCGGGCATGCGCACCGCACCGCATCGCCAAATCGTTAGAATCACGGTGTAAGAAAAATACTTTCCTTGCGGTCAGAATAAACCTTCAGAGACGCCTCACGGCCTCCGAGACTGTGTGCGCGAATCTTTCAGGCTCAAATGTGCCTCCGTGCGCCAACGCGTTTAGATTGCAGAGGACATTGGCGCCATGCTCTTCTTTTTTTTTTTTTCTAACGCGTCAGCACGGGCTGCTGTCCTTGCACTGTGTCTACACGTGCCTGCCTCGTGCATCAGACAACCTATGAAAGGTGGACAATGACCGAAAGAAGGCGGGGATGGTCTTGGCGAAGGTGTCAGGCCTCACAACGTCAACATGCGCGACCGTAGAGGTCGCACTTGTGCGGGCACAGCCGTAAATCTCCCAAAAAACATCCCCAACACCTTCGCGATAACAAAATCGTAACATAGGACCATGGTTCTGAGTCATAATTTATGATTGAAAACCACGGTCCTATCTTATGATTCATGACATAGGACCGCGGTTCGCGTCAAAGCGCTTCTTCCGTTAGTTTTGCCGCAGTAATGCAATGTCATGCGAAAAAGCATACTAAAATTTGGAAGGGGCTGCGGCTGTTGCGGGTCACAACGCAGCTGGTTCATTAATTAAACACGCGCGTACGGACGGTATATTTACCAGTGCTGGTACGATTTCCGACATCTAAAAACTTAACTGAAAATCATTCAGAGTTCTTCCTGACGTTGCTGCGGCCGTGAAAAACAGTAAATGAAAATGTACGCCAGCTTTCTTTTTGTCGCATGCTAATTTTCCATGCTTTCTGGTGATACGAATTTCGGATGATACGAATATTTTTGGTGGTCCCGTGAGATTCGTATCACCGAGGTTTCACTGTATGTGGGTGCTGCCAGTGAGCTTCGTGTCAGGAAGCAGGGACCGTTTTACTACAACCGTGTTGCAGCCCGAATCGCGGAGAACAGTCACCGCGTTCCCTTCTAGACGACCTGTGACCGTCGGCATCGGTTTGCACCGTCCACAGTACGTAGTACAGCTCTGGGCAATGTCAAGCATCCCGTGACTGTTGCATCCACTTTGTTTGGCAGACTTCGGTTGTTTTTCGCGCCCATCCCGCGACTCTTCTAGAACAGAGCATGAA
Source organism: Rhipicephalus appendiculatus (assembly GCA_030522465.1). Taxonomy (NCBI): domain Eukaryota; kingdom Metazoa; phylum Arthropoda; class Arachnida; order Ixodida; family Ixodidae; genus Rhipicephalus; species Rhipicephalus appendiculatus. The sequence goes on along the minus strand of JALIZH010030633.1, from coordinate 38,096 downwards.
GCTTCACCAGGTCTGGCAGCGTCAAATGGACACACGTCGGCGCTATGACCTGTCTTCTTGCATCTCCAGCATGGTGGCTTCGGTGTCCTCGTTCTGGTCCAGCAGTCGGAAGCTTTATGTCCCGGCTTGCTGCACAGAAAGCAGATAGGTTTCCCTTTGCCTTCTGTCGTCGCAGCTCTTTATAATCACCTGGCGGCTTTCCCCTCTCTTCTCTGGCTTCCTTGCCTTTAGCAAGATTATTGATGCCTTGGGCTTCCAAGTACTGGTTGGCTGTCGTGGCCAGTGCGTCTAAGTTATGGCATGCCCTTTCCTTTAGGAAGATCGCCAACTTCTCCTCGCAGCGACGTAAAACTGCTCAGACAAGATCTTGTCTCGCAGCGCTTCGTTAGCCCCTCGGTGTCTTGGCTAACTCTTGCCAATGGTAAGAGTAGCCTAGAAGACGACCAGCAAAGTGACGTGCTGTCTCAGCGTTTTCAGTCTTCGCATCCCGAAACTTTACACGGTACCCTTCTTCCGTGTAACGGAACCGCTGCAGCAGGGTCTGCTTGAGCTCGGCGTACTCGGTAGCGTCTTCCGCGGACATCCTACCTACTGCCGTTAATGCTTCACCCGTCAAACAAAGACTCAAAGACAAGGCCCACTTGTCTTGTGGCCAACCTTGACCAGCCGCGACTCTCTCAAACCTCTGTATGTAGGCATCTAGTTCATCCCTCTCCTCGTTATAGGGAGGAATCATCTTATGGGGGCTGCGAAAACCCTGACCACCACCTGTCTCGTTACCTACGGTTTTCGGACTCCACCGCTCCGCCTCTAACACACGCCTTCGCTCTTCGAGGAGCGCCCGCTCCGCCTCCATACGCGAAAACTCTCGCGCGTGTTCCTCCTGCGCTGCTGCCCTCGCTTCTTCCCGCTCTTTAGCTCGCTCATCCCTCAAATCCTTCTGTTCTGCGCTAACCCATGCCTGCAAGGCCTCTCCACTGAGTGCCATCTCCTTCCCTAACTCAAGGAGCGTTCTCTTTTCGTCCATTGCCATCCACCACACACAAACAACGTGATGCTCTCAGATGTAATGCGAGAGCTTAGCCCTGTCGCGGACGCCAGAAAATTGTAAGGACCGAGTGTTGATTCGTCACATTTGCTAGTGCGTGGCTCAACGGGAGGGACGACAAGAGAATATGCACGTTTGACTTTCACACGACATTTCTGAAGACAAGGGATTCAAGGGACGATGGTGAAGAACAAGCACAGACCAACACACACATTAATCTGAGCGTCCTAATTGTGGAATGTCCAATCTAACTTACAAAAAACGAAGGATCACGACATGTAGACTGCGTTGTCTTGAGGAGGTCAGTCCACGTGCGGCGACGAGTCTCGTCGAAGGCGAGCCCAGGGACGCAGGTGACACGTCCCGCGTGCGGTCACGGCAGGAATACAAGGCCTTCGTAAGGCCTCTCGTCTGAACACGGCCTTGCGCCGTTCCAGTTGGTGACGGCGAACAGGAACTGGTTATTCCCGCACGCCGACAAAGCAGGAGCCGCGCCCGGTACCAGTAGCCCCAGGCAGGTACCTCGGCTCTCCAGGCCTCACCAGGAACAGGCAGGAGGAGCTCCACGGAGAGCGCCTTGGTCCGGCGTGTCCTCGCTGGAGCCACCGCCAACGTCTGCACCACCAGGCAAGCACCAGGGCCTCGCCGAGCACGGCCAAGACGATCTCCAAGGACAGCGTCCTGGTCCGGCGTGTCCTTCGGCTAGCTTCCGGTCGGCATTCTGCGCGTTCCACACGCGCCTCTCTTCTTTTAGGGGCGAAGCTCCTCTTAGTCTAACCTTGTCCTGCGTCAGGCGTAACCGGCAGTATCTCGTGATAATGATGGCGATGACGCTGATGACCATGAAGAAAAAAATTACACCATCTCCCGCTAAAGGGAACTATGTGTAGATGTCCAGCAGCGGGCGCTAACGCTTACACTGGCGGCGGCGTTGACGCTGGCGCTCATCGCAGCGTTGCGCAGGAGAGAAAACTGGGGAGGCGCAAAGCAGGCAGTGATGGAGCAGTGTTTCCTACTGGAACATGCCAATCGCTGCTAATGGGCAATGAGAGACAGTAGACTCCGACTGGACACAGAGACCCGCACTCCGCTTTTAGTTAACGCGCACGCTGCGAATTTTTATTGTTCAACAACGCACAGGAGAAATCTCCCACCGGCACCACCTTGGAGGTCAAGATCCATTGCCATATATACGGGGTGGCCAGTGAACGGTTGTGGAGTCGGTTTTTTCAACCAAGAAACTCGCTAGCAGACGCTGCCTGCGTCGGCGTCGCGAGGCGAGAGAGGGAGGAGCGTAGGAGAGGAGAGAGAGGGGGTGACACGCATGCGCAGTGGGAGTGTGAACGCCGTGGGCAGGGATGCGTAGAGGAGAGAGGGGGGGAGCGTAGGAGAGGAGAGAGAGAGAGGGGGGACGCGCATGCGCAGGGGGGAGTTAGACGCCGCGGGCAGGGATGGAGCGAGGGGGGAGTGTAAGAGGGGAGAGAGGAATGGAGGCGCATGCGTAGTGTGGGTGTGGTTGCCGCGGGGAGGGGATGCCTAGAGGAGAGAGAGGGGGGAGAGGAGGTTTTTTATTTTTATTTTTTTTAACTGTTTGCGCATGCGCACCCCTCCAGAGCATGCGCGTGCCCTCCACCTCTCTCTCCTCTCCAACGCTCACCCCCTTTCTCTCCTCTAGGAATCCTATACTCTACGGAGCGGCGTCCGCGTCTACATCCCCACAGCGGATGTGCGTCCTCTCCTCCTCTCTCTCCTCTACGCTCATCCCCTCTCTCCCCTCTAGGAATCCTCTACAGAGCCATATAAGAACCCCTATCCCTCCACTTCACCGACCATAAAGCCATTATAATGAAGGGGGGACCGGAAGCCACGTCTAGCTACCATTTACAAATAAATAAAATTTTTTGTATATATACACACAGTGTTTGTCACGTCTTTGATGATGTACTGGACGAAAATTAATGGAAGATTCACGGTTTACCGATGAACCTCCAGAGCTTCGCCCACTCATCATCATTCACTCCGTGGATATGCTGTGATTTTTTTTCTTCATTTTTAGGGGCGAAGCTCCTTATGCCGTGGGTCGTGCGTCCCTTGTAGTTTGTAGTACGTAGTAGCCACCTGCGTGATGACGATGACGCTGCAATCACGGCACACCACATGGAATGTACCCACCATGCGTCATAACGATGACGCTGATGACGATGACGATCGCGATGCCATACAACACATGGCATCGAGATATGGTCTCACATGCACATCGTTTGACCACATGCAACCAACCACCATCATGTCTTTCCCGTGGTTCGTGCGTCCCTTGTAGTTTGTAGTACGTAGTAGCCACCTGGTAACCAGCAGTATCTCCCTGTGTGATGACGATGACGCTGCCATCACGGCACACCACATGGAATGTACCCACTAAGCGTCATAACGATGACGCTGATGACGATGACGATCGCGATGCCATACAACACATGGCATCGAGATATGGTCTCACATGCACATCGTTTGACCACATGCAACCAACCACCATCATGTCTTTCCCGTGGGTCGTGCGTCCCTTGTGGTTTGTAGTACGTAGTAGCCACCTGATAACCAGCAGTATCTCCCTGTGTGATGACGATGACGCTGCCATCACGGCACACCACATGGAATGTACCCACTAAGCGTCATAACGATGACGCTGATGACGATGACGATCGCGATGCCATACAACACATGGCATCGCGATATGGTCTCACATGCACATCGTTTGACCACATGCAACCAACCACCATCACGTCTTTGCCGTGGGTCGTGCGTCCCTTGTAGTTTGTAGTACGTAATAGCCACCTGCGTAACCAGCAGTATCTCCCTGTGTGATGACGATGACGCTGCCATCACGGCACACCACATGGTATGTACCCACTAAGCGTCATAACGATGACGCTGATGACGATGACGATCGCGATGTCATACAACACATGGCATCGCGATATGGTCTCACATGCACATCGTTTGACCACATGCAACCAACCACCATCCGAGGAACCTGCATCGATCTCGTCTTTCCAATGAACCTCCGGAGCTGCGCCCACTCATCATCATTCACTCCATGGAAATGCTGTGATTTTTTTTCCTTTTAGATGCGAAGCATCTTATGCTCGGGGCTCTGTCCGTCCCCCGTCCCGCGTCCCCCCGTCCCGCGTCCCGCGTCCGGCCACATTCATGATGCAGGGAAGCACCCATTATGCGAACCAGAACACTGTAGTAATATGAAGGCCGTCAACCACTACTACAGTCATGAGAGTCATGGCCGAGAGCACAGAGAGGCTGCTTAGCAATGGCTAGGCAGGTGGTGTCTGTCGCCCAGGTTGACCTCATTCCTTGAGTCATGGCCGAGAGCACAGAGAGGAGCAATGGCTAGGCAGGTGGTGTCTGTCTCCCCAGGTTGACCCCATTCCTTGATCTCGCTTGCATGTGTTTGCAGGGGGCTTAGTCCGTCCCACACCACCACAGCGCATGCACGTCCCCTCCCCCCTCTCTCTCCTACGCTCACCCCCTTTCTCTCCTCTAGGAATCCTCTACTCCCACGGGGCGTCCCCTCCCCCCTATCCTCTCCTACGCTCACCCCATTTCTCTACTCTAGGAATCATCCACTCAACGGAGCGGCTCCGGCGTCCTCTCCCCCCTCTCTACTCTACGGAGCGGCTCCGGCGTCCCACATCCCAACAGCGCATGCGGGTCCTCTCTCCTCTAGGAATCCTCTACTCTACGGAGCGGCTCCTGCGTCCCAAACCCCCACAGCGCGTGCACGTCCCCTCTCCTACGGTCTCCCCGTCCTCTCATCTAGGAATCCTCTACGGAGCGGCGCGCACAACAGGTGGTGTGGCAGCTGCATACTCCGCTGAGGCTGCCACGGTAGTTCCGCGGTATAAAAATGACGGAGCGCGCTTGCCTCATTCTCTCTCCTGTGCGATGAGCGCCCGGACCGCTGCCGTGAAATGAGAGCGGCGACGTTCCTCCCGCTCAAGCTAATTATCTCCCCGCTGCTTCGCATCCACACATGGTTCCCTTTAGCGGGAGATGGGGAATTCTTTTTCTCTTGTGCCGCCGCCGCGCGTGCCACCTGACCCTGGCTCGCCTTGTCGCCGTCTTCTTTATCGTCTTTTCACGCGCAAAAGTCCTCAAAATTCTTTCAAAAAGTTGGCAGACACACGAAATCCCCTAATAACTTTCGCCCATTCGCTACACTCAGGCGCCGGCTCGATGTCGTCGTCATGGGTGACGACGACATCGACGTCGTCATGGGTGACGGCATCCGAGACGACTCCACTCAATCTTGATTTTCAGCTACTTGTATGTTTCGAGTTTCGAGGTGTTTCAGCCAGACTTGTATGTGACTTTTCTTTACGAAACCGGTCTTGTAGGATGGCTTATTAAGGAGTCGGCGCTTGAACTGCACGTCGAAGGCGTCGTCGTCGGGGACGTTCCGCGGCAGGCACCACACGGTGTTGGGCCCGTTGATCGGTATGTTGACTACCTGCCCCTTGATGTCGTACTGCCTGCTTCCGTGAGTCAAACGCCTGATGGTCATGAAGGGTAGCCATGGAGGTATCAGGCGTTCTTCTCTGTAGTTGAAGCGGGCAGGTGATCTGGCTTAGGAGGATATCGGTACCCGTGCGTGGCGCTCATAGTTGGGACATTTTCAGCCACCAAAGAGCCTTCACACGTGGAGCAAACGCGGTACTTACTGTAATTGGTCAGCAGTACCGATGTCGCGGCGGCGACAGGAAGCTCTTGCTGTAGCGGTCGCATACCTTGCAGCTGTGGCCGAACGAGTGGTTTAGGAAGTCGCGCTCCAGTTTCGGGTACCGACCGCCTCAGCCAGCGCCCGTTCCGCTTCCAAGTTCGCTTGTCGCCGCTTTCCTCTCTTTTCGGCCTCGCGGACCCTCATCTCGGGGTCTGCTTGCTGGCGTTTACGCAATGTTTCTGCTTCCCTGGCCCTCAGCTCTGGGTCCCCTTGCCGACGAGCCCTCTTCGCTTCGGCCTCCCGGTTTCTTACCGCAGGATCTTTGCGGCGAGCCCGTGCTGCTGCTGCCTTCCAAGCCTACGCAACCACTGCCTTCCCCTCTGGGGTGTTCATGATGAGCACAGCTGCCCCTCTAGCGGGACAAATCAGAAAGGCCTCGCGGGCAGAAAGAGAATCTGTCGTCTGATCGTTATGACGTATAGTAGGTACATTCCATGTGCTGTGCCGCGATGTCAGAAAGAGAATGTGTGGATCCCTACTTCATGAAAGTTACGGTGGGTGTATAGTGGGTACCTTGCATACCTTGCATGTGCTGTGGACGGACGGTGGTCCACAGCACATGCAAGCAAGATCAAGCGATGGAGTCAACCTGAGCGACCCATAACACCGCTAGCGTGTGTTATTCTTTGCTTGCACCCACCACCTGCCTAGCCATTGCTAAGCAGCCACTCTGTGCTCTCGCCCATGACTCTTGTGACTGTGGTGGTGGTTGACGGCCTTATTATACTAAGCGTTCTGGTTCGCATAGCGGGTGCTTCCCAACTTCATGAAAGTTGTAACGGCTTGCATGTGCTGTGTACCGACGGGCGTATAATGGTTACCTTGCATGTACTGTGCCGTGATGGCAGCATCATCGTCATCGTCATCTGGCTACGGCGGGCAATGGTGCGTGGGGGGGGACGGGCCTCGTTCATAAGATGCTTCGCATCTTCTTCATCGTCATCACCGTCATCGTCATGGCGTATAATCGTTACCTTGCATGTGTTGTGCCGCCATGGCAGCGTCATCGTCATCGGGTTACGCCAACGGCAGACAGAGCCCCGGATAGAGGAGCTTCGCCCCTAAAAGATGGAATGAAGCACATTCGGCAATCATTCTCAAATCATGAATAGTAGTCTACCACTATCATTTAATCGGGAGCAGCTGAATCTTACCCGTACTTACCTACCGGACAGAAACCTGGATGCTTACAAAGAGGGCTGAAATTTAATTGGTGGCGACACAGCAAGCGGTGGAAAGGAAAATGGCAGGTGTAACAGTAAAAGACAGGAACAGAGGCAGGGAACAGCAGGTCAGAGCAGCGTGAGGCAGGGAACAAACGGGGGGTGAAGGGTACCATAGTTGAAATCAAGAAAAAATGGGCATGGGCCGGGCACGTAGCGCGTAGGCAGGATAAGCACCGGTCATAACGGTAACTGAGTGGATTCCAAGAGAAGGCAAACGTGCGAGGGGGAGACAGAAAAAAATAGGTGGGTCGGCGAGATCAAGAAGTTTGCAGGTATAACGTGGCAGCAGAATGCACAAGATCAGATTGATTGCCGGAACATGGGAATGGCCTTTGCCCTGCAGTGGGCATAGTCAGGCTGCCGATGATGGTGATGTATACAGCATATGATCAAAACATCATGGTTAAAATGTACAACTAATTTCCCATGCACCTTCCTTAGTTTCATTGTCTGTTAGAGTCATAAGGTTTTGTCTGGCAGAAGAAAGGAACCCCTCCATCGATATGCCCCCTTTTCTTTCTTCATAGCTGGGACCATCAGACTTGATGCCTCAGGTCTTATACGGGGGTTCATTTGCCAGCTTCCATCGAGTAATAAGAACACGTACTAGGTGACAACATCTGGCGAAGAAAAAAGTGGTCCACATTCGCTGTCGTAGCTGCGAGCGGCGGTCACTAACATTTCAAATATTACACAAACAATGGAAGATAAGTAACTTATAAAGCGCATGAAAAAGGAACCACCACTTCAGCTCTATTGGTAGAGCAGCGGATGCGTTATCCGAAGGTTGTATATTTGGACCTACTTACGGCAAGTTTATTTTCAATACAGTTTCATTGCTTTCCGTTTATGTAGCCTGTTAAATCAGGCATATAATGCCCCTGTACCTTCCTTAGCATCAGTGCCGGTTGTTTTCAGCAGCCATTGCCTTTAAAAATAACGCCAACAAAACTACCCACATATGAAAAGTTGTTATTTGTGTACTTTCACAGAGCCTGTTAGTCTTCTCACAGGCATAAACACTGAGTCTGTTTCTTCTAGAAATCTAGTTCCGTAATTGTGAATCGTTTTAATTCTCGCTTAACCGCCAGCCTTGGTAGCTGGCATAGTGGAATGTAGCGTATGTCGGGAGCAACGCATACTTACATAGTTGAAAATGTGCACTCATTACTGCGCATATGTACTGATGTACGAAAATGTGGTGTTAGTTTAAATGGATAAAGATTTTCCAAAGGTACGCGTGAAGTTTAGTGGAGGGCTCAGAGTACTCAATGATATAAAGCTGAAATGTCAATTCTATTACCACGTGGTCGTGACAGCGCATAAGGCGGCAGTCAGGATGCTCAACATGAAATTCTTTTTGGGCGAAATTGTGCCCAGGAAATGAAAAAGTTAAAGTAATAATAGTAACCGTTGTGGCGGTTACTATTTTTACTTTAACGGCGATCGGAGTCATGGGCCGTCGGTAATCGGGTATTCCGTGAAACACGTTGGCTTTTAAACTCACCTGATCAAACCTTCCAACGTTATGGTGATCACTCGTGATCCTGATATATCCAGTATAATCTCGGCTACCCACTAAATACGCGTAATCTTAAGAAAACCGTGTGAAACAATCGCGAGGTTTCCCAAATATTGCGGCGCGTCTTGCGCCAAGCGTTTGCTACACGGGTAACGAGCTGGTCGCATTAAAATACAAAAGCATCGCGTGTTGGGTTAATATCAGGAAATGTCTGTGTCATTGTAATTCAACGCCAAATTTCTCATCAACTTGCAGCTATGCTATATCCTCTACAAGGAGGCAAAGCGACGTGCGATAAATCATGCAAGAAGCCACCAAATGTAAGATGCAAAATGCTGAAGGAGGCGCCATCAAGCAGGGTACGCTACTTCCCTGGAACGGACAAAAAGTGTTATCCACATCCACCACAACACTGCAAAGGAAAACATTATGAAAACAAGCAAGAGTGCCAGAGATGCTGCAAAAACTTTACTAATGTACTTTCGTGATGTAGTAAACAATGAGGGTTTTACACAAAAATAAAATTTTACTTATTTTTCGATTTTATTAGAGGACTTCCTTCAAAGAATGTAAGGGTGGGCTTTTGGTGGTGATGCATGATGAAACTTGTAGCACACGAAAAAATACGGACAAAGCAAGTGACGAAGGGCCGATGCGATTGCTTCCAACAGAATGTTTATTAACCAGAAGTAGAACATATACGTTCACCATTGCGTCTATGCGCTAAGAGACCTGTCTGGGCTGACGAAGCAAATCAAATGAAACGATAACTTGGGGGGCGAGAGCGCATTCATTATAGCGAGTATGATGCTACACATTGACACGTGCGGAGCCATGCCGTTGCGTTTTGTTTAGGAATACAAAATATGTTTTCGTTAGTTTAAAAGAAGCTGTGCTGATACACGAAGCCACCACTTTCGCGATTTGGACTGCCTCAATGATCTCGCGGGTTGTCTTACTGTTGCTATTGCCTATGACGATTCAGTTTTGAAGTGATGGTGCACAACCACATGTCCTCCAAAGTTGACTGCGATGACCAGCTGCTATGTTGCGAGAACTCTTAAAATGCCCAAGAAGTCTGTTATTATTGCGATATCAATTATATGGACACTCTCCGCTGGTTTGCACCGTCGGCGTCGCTGTTGCCGTCGCCGTCATGTCCCGTATATGTGTATGTATCTATATATTTATAAAAGCCACAAAGAAAAATAATACAGAAAAATGTTTCCGACGCGCGGCATCGAACGAGGGACCTCTCACTCTGCAGCGCGCGGCGCTAACCGCTGAGCCACGAAAGCGCACGTGCTTCAACGTTCAAAGGGCCAGCTATTTTACAGCCAGTTTTCAGCATTACCAGCGAGATGGCGCAAACAACGCGCTCGGCGGGGCTTAGCTCGCCCCCCCCTCGTCGCGATGCCCGCGCTCATGCGCTCATCTGCCTCGCGCTGTCTCGCACACTTTGCCCTGTCGGGGGTAGATGCCTTGCTCGCGCGCGCGCTTATCTCGCGGTGGGGGAGAATTGCGCTTTCGCCGGAAGGATTGCGTTGCAGTTACCGAGCGAACGAAGGTCACTTCGCTCGCGGCAGTCCCCCCCGTTTGCGAAAAGAACACGCTTGTCAAACACAGCGAAGTTTCGTGCATCGTTTCGTGCATAGTTTTTGTTTGAGCAGCGCGTTAAAGTGTCCAGCTGTGAACGTTGTTAGTTCCCTCTCGTCCTGTGCGTGTTGTTTTCTTGCGTCATGCGTGCGTGAGCAGCGTGCTGCACGTTTCGACCTGGCCTGACATTCCAATTTGTTACTATCGCATTCATTGCTTCGCCTGGTGGCGAAGCTGACTTTTTTAGACACCTGCCGGTTTGTCTGATGTAGTTCTTCCCGCATGACAGTGGGAAAGAATACACGACACCTTTCTGGCACGAAACGAAAGGGTTTCTATGCCTTTTAGCACATGAACATTGACCCGATTTGTAGCAAGCCTTGCAAGGCTTGGAAAGTTTGTTCGGTGCGGAAAAAACCACCGTTATCTTTGCCTTGCCAGGTACCTTTTTCAGGAGCTGGGATATGTCATGTGCTTAACGGATGACAGAGATGCTTAGCGGGCTTATGTGATCACTGGTATGACCTGAAGATTGATGCATGTTCCGTTTTACTGCCCTCAAAAGTCCTTAAGCTACTGAAGTGATGACATGGTTAGGGTAGCTTGCTGTGATTAATCGATCTGCTTGGGCGAGAAAGCTTACCTCACATGCGTGCGAACAGAGCTTACATAAGGCGTTTCTTAAGCTGAGTTTGGCGATGACTCGTTTAACGAGCTTAAAATGGCCTGATGAGAAAGGCAGTAAAGGCTTGTGACCTCGTGGTTCGTAGTGCCAGCAGATGTGCTCGGCTCTAAACGTAAGCCTTAAGTCCAGAAACCTCAAGCAGTCTTTCTCTGGCGCTTCATGTGTTATTAACAATGGATTTAAACACTCGGTGAACATTTAAAGAGCCCAAGTCATAACAGTCTCGAACGGGCCAGTGTCGAAGTCTTCCTTGGTGCCCCCGAGTACAACCACGTAGTCTTCAACATACCCATGCATTTTCGCAACCCTGGAACCACTGAGCTTGCATTGAATACCTCGGTCCTTTCTTGCGCGAAAAAAATCGCTCAAGGTGGAAGCAATTGACGAACTGATGCACAAACCATGTTTTTCGAGGTAAATGCATGTGTTCAAAGTTGGTCAGAGCGTTGACAGAAAGTAGGTAAAGAAGTATAAGGACAGTTGGTAGAGACTCCTTTGAATAATGGTAGGCTCTAGGAACACTTTTCTTTAGACAGTCAAGTTAACGTCACCAGAATTTTTTTGTAAGGGTCAACAACAGTAATTTTTTATGGCATGTAATTTTTCTTAGTATCCCTGATTTTTGCGCATCATGGCAAGAATGTGATAATCAGATCGATAGCGCTTTAACAAGCGTCATCAGTAGTTTACCTGACTTGGCAATTGAGCGCGCTCATCATCTTGGCCCGTACTTCGCTAGTAAATGCCGCCCCATTGTGTCTAAGTTCAGTAACTAGAACGTGATAGAAAAAGTGTTTGTTGCAGGTAAAGCTTAAAAAGAATAAAACATCACCATCTGAGATGACTACTCACCTTCTAGACGTAGCGGTGACAACATTTCATTGAAGGCAGCCGGGATTGGGGGGGGTGCGTATACTAACATAGGTAGGCAGTGAAGTCAGTTTTCTTTATTTCGGTGTCTTGCCTCTTGAAGTGGTACTTTTTCGTTATGGAGAATCTACTCTTAAAAGTTGTCGCACTTCACGCGCGAGTTCAGCTAAAGTGCCTCCCAGCCACCTCCAGCAATGGCAACATTGCAGCGTGCGGGCGATTCATGCAAACCTCGTGTTCCGTGTCACGCACGTTCGTGGGCATGTGTTGCATCACATAAAACTTTCAGACTTGACGGTCCACAACTAATCCGGGTGTTGTCCGGACAGATGCGTTGGGGGACTCGGGACTCTGTATGAGAAGTCAGGATACTCCCGCATAATCGAGCGGTGCTATGCAGGAAGGCCCGGACTTCACTGGCATTCGAGTGCGCTCCGCGTTCGCACTACGGCGCTCATGGCACGAATACTGTGCGGAGCAGGCGATAGCAGCGCTGATAAAAATGGATACAAGAACGAGCGTGGCGTCACAAACGCATGTGAGCCAATTGCGGCGGTTTTCATAGGAACACCGCGTGCGAACGCGCCAGCGCCGCCACTGAGTTGTGAAGCACCCATAAGAAAACGACTCGACACGTCCTTCTATCGCCGGAGCCAAAACACAACTAACTTTTTCTTTATTTTCTGCGCCCCTCGCGCCAGCATTGCTGCCGCACCGCACGAGATCATGCCCGACTTCTTCTTCCTTCGCCGCGCAATCCCGTCGATGTCGGTGGCGCTACGTAGCTCCTCCCCTAGAGAGCAGCATGTCTGCGAACGAGATGAGCACTGCCAGGGAACTGCGAGTTTAAGTAGTGTCCGCACCGACGGGAACGCAGACACGTGGGACTGGATTGAGCCACGCAACTGTGGGTGTCGTCTCACAGTAGGCTGGCTTCAGGCGCTCCAGTGCGATGGTGTCAGCTTGGCCGTGAACATCCACGATATATGTCGACTCGCGTTTCTCCAGTACTGGAAAGGGCCCGAGGTAGTGTAGATGGAGAGCAGGTCGAATAGATCCAAAGCGCACAAAAACGTGTGTTGCATTGGTCAGGTCGGATGTGATGTATGGTGTGAGTTCTGGGAGAGGACGTGTCGGACAGGGTTTAAGATCCCGGAAGAGGTCCCGAAGAAGGTGCACATATTCGTGAGTAGACAGAGCTGCCGAGGGTGGTTCTGGGGAGAAGTCGCTGGGCAGACGTAGCGGAGTACCGTAGACGAGCTCCACGCTCGAGCACCCGAAATCCGATTTCAAGGCGCACCGGATACCCAGAAGTACAAGTGGCAGACGTTGAACCCATTGCGATGGCGTTCCATGGGCAGTCAGTGCCGCCTTGAGTTGTCGATGGAAGCGTTCCACGAGGCCATTGGTCTGGGGATGGTAGGCGGCCGTGCGAAAACGATGCGTGCCAAGCAAACGCAGGAGTTCGTGAAAGAGGGCAGACTTGAATTGCTGTCCTCTGTCAGTCACTATCTTGGTAGGGCATCCAGTCGTGACGGCGCCGCTCGCCACCATTTGTCACGCTACCACAGCGGCAACAACGAAGCAGAAGAACATACACACATCATGTACGTACATCGACAATAACGCAGGGAGACGGTGCAGCAGCAATTAGTACGCAAAACGCTAGAACCGACTTCGCGGCCGCAGGGCCGGTGGCACCGCCAGCGAGCAAGCGAGCGCAAACGGGCGCGGCCATTTTGGATTTTCTTGTTTGGGTTGGCTCGCCTCATGTTGATTTTAGCAATCCCTTCAAGTACCGCCGCTCCCAGGTACCGCCACCATCACCGGAAACGGAAAAAAACGGCCCCATATGCTCTGTGGGTATGTCACTGCACTGCCCAAGCTGCCAATCTCGGAAGTTAGCATTCCTTCTGTAACCGTTGGAGCGCAGCGTCGGTATGCTCACCCCGCTACTGCTACTACGCTAACAAACAAACTTTGTTATGTTTTATGTTGGGATGCGTCCTTTCCTCGAAACGGCATCTCGCATATGTATATCAGTAACCGTTGCGTTTTTCAGTTGAGCTTAGATAATAAAACGACCAGAAAAATTTCAATTAAGAGCATACATTGTTAAACGTTCTAAAACATGACTAGGCATATAGTTCCGAGGATGGTAGTGTCTATTTCAACGAAACAAAACAAAATCATTAGGTCGCTTATGTATTCGCTTTAGAGGGAAGCGGAAGTCATCATGTTCTTCTTTTAAATGCGAAGCATTTCTTTGCGTACTGTAAGCACTTTTGCGTTTCTATATACGTATCTATCTATCTATCTATCTATCTATCTATCTATCTATCTATCTATCTATCTATCTATCTATCTATCTATCTATCTATCTAGCCGCCTACGTCTCGGTGCTCTCGTGATCACCTCCTTAACTTGGGGTAGACCAAAATTGGTATGCGAGGGTAAGAGGTATTGACGAAAATGTCTGGCTGGTCATGGCATGAATAATGTGAAAATCCTGTCGCGTACGTCGCCAAACCCTTTTCGCCAGACACATGTGGCACATACCCGTATACCACTGGCCGCGGTATGCGGGTATACGCCACAGCTGTTTGACAATTTATATCAACCCAGGAACGGCGAGGAGAAACATTAGTAATTTAAATGTGAGAGCATTAAGAAAAAACTGGCCTCGGCAGCTTTGACCCGACGAATGCTAATAATAAATATCAGTGTCCCAGCTGGAATTGAACCCAAGCAATTTGCGTGGCAATCAAGTATTCTACCATATTGTCACGCCAGGTCTCAGAACTGCTTTCGAAAAAGAGCCCATGCAGGCGTAATGTTGGTGAAACGTCAATTGTGGTTGCAGTGCTGGCTATTTGATTTTATAAACATATATGTACCCCTATGAGGCAGGCGTCATGTCGGGTTAACGTCCATTGTATACTTAAGCGCCATCCACTGTAGTTGATCCACGAAGCACTATCCAGATCCTCGAAGCACAAGTTCTACATATCAGCTTACAGCTTCTGGTGTTGGTAATACCCATAATTCCGGCGGCATCGTTACGCAGCTGCAAACAACTGGTTACATGAAACATATGCGACTGTTCAACATATGTCTGTGCGTACAACATTTGTAGATATCTCTAGCGTCATTTCGTAACGATTGGCTCAACAAAAAAACTACAGCCCAGTCACCGTGCCTCCGCATGCTTCGCATAACGTCGATTCCCGTGGTACTTGGGATCTGCCAAATTTTTTCTTCTCAGTTGATGTATTGTATCGCCCCGTCCCCCCTCCGAAAGCTTTCGGCACGTGGTTCTGCAATGCCTCCGTGATTGTCCAGCTTTTAAATGCGAAGCATCTCTTAGCGAACTTCGGCGACTTTGAGCGTATCTATCTATCTATCTATCTATCTATCTATCTATCTATCTATCTATCTATCTATCTATCTATCTATCTATCTATCTATCTATCTATCTATCTATCTATCTATCTATCTATCTATCTATCTATCTATCTATCTATCTATCTACCTATCTATCTATCTAGCCGCCTACGACTTCGTGCTCTCCTGGCCGTATCGTTAATGGGATTTATACCAAATTTAGTATGGCATAACATGACTGTATGACGAACATAAATGGATGGTCATATCATGAAAATCATGACTAACCTGTCATGAAAAGTATGATTTACATGCCACGCTCATGGCGCACTCGCGGCCGTTTCGTTAGCTTGATATACAGGAAATTTGGTATTGTGTGACGTGACTGTATGGCGAACATAAATGACAAGTGGTAATATGGAAATCGTGACATGTCATGTGCGACATGACTTGCATGCCACGCTTATGGAGCGCTCGTGACAATTTGATTAGCTTGATATTCGCAATGCCCATAGACTGTCGCGCCCCTAGCTGAATTTATGAGCTTCCTCTCATGGATGATCAGTAGACGACACCATGGCAGCCCTACGCAGTCGCGCACTTGTTAGGCTGTGTTAGCAGGAAAGAAACACTACGAGTTTGCATGTTTCCTGCTTCAGTGAACAAACCGGGCCCTCCGTGACACGATAAATGTGACTCGTTCTCGCGAGACGCGAAGTTTTCGTGAAAATACGTGCCAACTCGCGCGATCAACGATGACCCACATCATACAAATATCAGGTTCGCGAGGTTTTGTGTAGCCACGTAGGTTAGTTAAACGCTGTCGTCTGACCTTCTCAGTTGAAACTCAACTTGTTTTACTTGCATATAGCATTCGTCAGTGCTCTTGTAGTGCATGAATTGATAACATTGTAGGCGGGAAGTCGCGCAAGCTAGAATGTGCAACTGAGTAATCTCAAATTTGCCAGCGCTGCGCCGCTTGTTTTTGTACGTTTGTTGATAGATGGCAGCACTCTGCAAGCGATTTGTTTGTTGACCGGTGTGAGAGCAAGAAGTTCTGCGCGCCCTGATAACGATGTGACGAGAACTAATCGAAGTCGTTCGGCGGAGGAAATTCTTCAGATTGCTTTCAGCAATGATGTTAAGAGGAACCACCTTGACGACGAGGATTTTTCACTGGACGGAGAAGGCTGTGAAAGCGCAGAGTGTGACAGCGACGATGAACGATCAGCTGCTAACACACGAGGAGCGAGTTGCACATCACGTCCCCTCGCGCGCTAATGTTTTTTCACGCTGGTAAGTCACTTTGATAGTATTTAATGTACAGTATCCTTCAGCGAGATCAAAATAAAAACAGATTTTCTTGCGCATTGCACGCAGCGCAATTATTGTGGGTATTATCGAGCGCCGCATTCGGCCAAAACACACGAGTTCGGAACAGGGAAGCGAAATGGTTAGAGCGATGAAACGTGCAGTCACGGCCGCAATTCACGCCTATCGGCTCACTTCTCTTGTACTTCACCGGTACCTTCCGATCGGCATAGTTGTTCGACGCATTTTCGCAACGTCGAAGAATTCGTCGTTGCGAAAAGCATGCGTACGTGTTCTTTTCGATATTCATATTTCGATCGTGCTGATCGAACCTGCGGCATCCGAGTGCAGTGAATTGCGCACGGCTTGAGTCTGAGCATGGCTGAGATACAAGCGCTACTAAATAGGATGTTAAATGCTTGTGTTCCGTTGAAGAAGCAACTCCGCGTTCCTGACTGCGCAAGTAATGACGACGGCGTATGTTTGCAAATCATCGACACGTTAAACATTCGGTCCCGTGCAGCAGCGATGACGCTACTCGCTAGCGGCCTACCACTGCGGCAAATCCGTCAGGCAGGCTCGGTACACAGCATCTCGGAGTGCCGTTCAGATCATACGTCAATTCAAGTTCATGAAGTTTTCTGCAGCACGCACAGGATTTCGCACAGCATAGCTTATGCACGGTAACAGAGCTGAAATTTACCTTTCACACCGCGGCAAATAATTAGGTGGCGAGCTTCCATGGTTTGAGAAAACTTTTCGGTCTCATATACATTGGAGTGCAGCTCATGACTTCATCCGGTGAAAGTGGCACGGGCAGTACGTACGCGCGTCCTATCTGTTCCTATGCTAACAAACGGAGTGACCCTCCATCGGGCGCCATCTTGAATCGCACAGCGCGCCACCTATAGTTCGTGGGCATTGCGAATACAGCAAATTTGGTATTGTGTGACGTGACTGTATGACGAACATAAATGACAAGTGGTAATATGGAAATCATGGCATGTCATGTGCGACATGACTTGCATGCCACGCTCAAAGGCGCGCATGCGGCCATTTGGTTAGCTTGATATACACCAAAATTGGGATTGAGTGACGTGACTGTATGACGAACATAAATGACAAGTGGTAATACGGAATTCATGACTTGTCATGTGCGACATAACTTGCATGCCACGCTCATGGCGCGCTCGCGGCCGTTTTGATAGCTTGATAAACACCAAATTTGGTATTGAGTGATATGACTGTATGACGAACATAAATGACAAATGGTAATATGGATATCATGACTTGTCATGTGCGACATGACTTGCATTCCACGCTCATGGCGCGCTCGCAGCCGTTTCGTTAGCTTGATATACACCAAAATTGGTATTGCGTGATGTGACTGTATACGAACATAAGTGGCAGGTGGTAACATGAAAATCTTTGCATGCATGTCATCTACAACGCCATTTACATGCCATGCTCATGATGCGCTTGCGTCCAGTTCGCTAGCTTGATATACACCAAAATTGGTATGGCAGATGAGTCGCGCGTCTCGCTGCCTCCCTTTCGCATGCGTTCGAATGCTCGCGGTTTGCGCATCGTGCAGACGCCATCCGCGTTCCAGCGCTTAAACTGACGGACACTTTGTAAATTTCAATGAGTGTTCGGCGAACGCCTGCGCCCATTGAGACGGGTTAGTTCAGAATGGAACGCGATGCGCGCGTCTCCCTCGCATGATTGGACATGCTGGGCACAGCAACGCTACGCAAACAAAGCGCGAGCGCTGTAGAGTCCGACGCGACCGGCGGCTGTTTGCGCACTCCGGCGGCCACCTGGCCCCGTGCCAGGGCAGGGCCAGAGGGACGGACGGACGGACGGACGGACGGACGGACGGATGGACGGACGTGAGCACGAGACATTAAAGGCTTTCGCCTTAAAAAAGCTTCTCACCTGTAACCTTGTGCCTACAGAAGTCAAACGTAGGAGATTAAACAAACGAACATCCTAACGGCTTGGCTGTTGCAAAACGCGACCGCACTCAAGCTGGGTGGCTGTGAGGGCGTCGTGGTAGTGCTCGTCCGAAACGGTGCCGCAAATAGAGAAAAAGCTGTTAATGTCTTTGCGTAGAGGCCAATGCTGTCACGATCTGAACTGATAAAGCGATCATCATTTATTGTCTTCACATTCACCACGCGCGCATTTTGTTGATAGAGAACTGGGGCATGATCTAAAACAGCTTCTGCTAACTCAGTCAGAGCCATTGATCACCTACGTAACATAGTTTGGGAAAGAGAAATGATGGGCTCTAGAGGACAAGCCATACATTATTTTATACAAACCAAGCAGCCATGCCTTAAAATTATTGCTGCCGTCACATATCGCTCAATATGAACAAGAGCTGCTAGCTGCATGTGTTCACCTATTTCTTGCATTCATTTCTTATGGAGTGCTACATACAATACCTTATATAGAGATCGTATGCGCCACCGCAAAAATAACGCCCGCGAGTGCTAGTTTATGAACTATACACCATATCAGAAGTTAGCTTCAGCACTGCGGAGGCTACAGGGCCCCTAAGCCAAGTGTATTCGACCGCATCGCGTCGTCTGTTGAGCATCCCCTTGGTGTATGCGCCCACACGTTGAGCAAGCAGACGGCAGCGCCGAAAAAAATAGAACATGGCTGCACCCATCGAGGCTGGTTCCCTCCGCCTCAAATTTATCACGTCGTCGTCATGCGCTCTGTGGTCCGTAAGTTCTACCCTGACACTTGCATTTGTTTTAGATTTATGTCTTGGAGCTTCGGCAACAATGTATTCGTGACTACATCGCACTATTTCCATGAACCGCTATCATGTTTTCAGCGCGTTAGGCTTAGCAGGCGTGATTAAAGAAACAGCTTATCTTGCCCATAACGACAGAGCGTACCTTATGCTTTGTCCAGATCGTGAGATCGCACGAAGCGATAGCTCATTACACCATTGATTTGTTATTGTGAGCGCTTTGGGCAAGCGTCAGTGAGAGACGTGGTGCAAGTTCGGATCGAAGCGCGTGGTCGTGTCTGCATGGGCGCTGCCATGTTGATTTTAACCAGAGTTACCGGCGATTACTTAGAGAACAATTAAAGAAATACGACGTGGATGCGATATAGAATAAACATATTAGTTTTTGATGTGCAGCAGCAGATGCTAAACAAGGGCAAATGTCTAAACCTTGCCAATTGCAAGCAATTATATCTGGAATTATGTTTTACTGCGTAGGCATGTGGCTTGCTTACTCCCCGTAGATTTGGCAGTGCTGAACCGTAGTGGTGAGATGGAATATATAGTAGCCCAGACAAAACATTATCTGGCGTCTTGGGCACTCTTCAGACACACAAACTATCTGGGCGGTGATCTCATGCTGAAACTGAAGTAAAAGTGCGCAGGGGACGAAAGAGAATTCGAAGAATCAGACACCATTGGGCTAGTCCTGTCTATTTATACTTGTGTGCCGTGCCCTGCGCAGCTTTATTTCAGTTTTGCAGTCAAGCTGACAGAAGCACGCAGCTACGTTGGGGCAGTGTGATTACGCTTGCAATATGTTGGTCAGTGCGATGAGCCGATGCACAGCCACTGCCGAAACCTGAGCAATCAGTAATCAAGCATTCGGACAGCGTCGGGCAGTCGGCACGGGTTATCTCCGATTCCCAAGGACTGTACAGAATGTACGTACAGGGGAGACTGCCACGAATCGCGCTAGGAATATTAGGTGACTCACTCTAAGAAGACCATGCGATCATATGGTGTCCACGTCCTGAGGGCATCCCAGGCAACGTGATGGCGCACTCCTTAGCTCGAGAACTTACAAACCAAGCTAGGAACCACAGCCAATGCCGAGATAGTCCTCTTACGACCCAAGACATCCTCGAACACTAACGTCGCACGAGAGAACGTCTTTCCCAACGCATAGGCTGCTGGAAGTAGCAGAAGCTCGTGCATACCAAATAATTCAAACGCACACCTATCCCTACTTACAAAGGACCAACTACGTAAATCCCACATTACATGGCGGCGCTTGTCCATGGTGTGGTGCATGATCCTCACTGCCACATGTGACGTGGAATGAGTAGCAAAACCACAGGAGGCATATTCACATGTGTTATATATTTACTCGAGGGAGCCGTGAGAGATCGTTCTCGCTCGGCCAGGGCTGGAGGCCTAAAGCGGCCTTTTGGACTAGGCGGAGCGTGTAGCCAGGATCACTGGATTCCTGGGATAGGGACCCACCTACTCGCTCTTTCTCGTTCTACCCCTGCCCCTGAATAGCCAATAAAGATGTTCCACAACTTCCCGTCTTAATTCTTTGGTTGCCGTGGCCACATAGTCATCTTCAGCACCATCTGCCTTATTCCAGTCTTCCTTGAAGTGTCACAACCACACGCCACAATTCACATAATCAGTGACAAAATTTCCGTAGCAAATATAGCTCAACGAAAAAATGCGCACATACCACGCCTTGTGGGAATCGGTTTCATGTCGAGCAGCCGGCCAGTAATGATCTAGACTGCATTTTTGGCTTTGAGCCTATTTACCGTTAGGTGGTAGATCAACGGGTTTTTTTTAAGTGTATGAGTTGTATGCACGTCGTGGGCTTACCAGGAACGTCGACTACACTTGCGTTTCAAGGGTAACTTATGGTTTGACGTAACGTCGGAACTGTCGTTGTATCACAGACATCAGTATTATTGAAACGAAGTCCACTTTACGATGTAATGATGAGAATATCATACGTAACATTCGTTAGCCTATTTATCCTGGGAGGAGCAGCGCTTGAATATAGCTTTCTCAATCACAGGAATGCAGATGTAATGCTTATTATACTGCTATAAAAGCGGAATGAACAGCAGTAAGTATGTAATGCTTGCTGCTTTGTAATAAAGTTAGATAGCCAGCACTCCAACCGCAATTGACGTTGTACTGACATTAACCCTGCATATGGTCTTTTTACTGAATCACCTTCGAGACCTGGCGTGGTGCTGTGGTAGAATACCCGACCGCCACGCAGAATGCTTGGGTTCAATTACAGGTCAAATCCTTATTTTTGTTCTTTACGTTCGTCCGGTCAACGCTGTCGATGTCGGCTTTTCTTAACGCTCTCGCATTTAAATTAACAAAGTATGTTTTCGCCGTTTCTGGGTAGATATCAATTGTCTACCGCGTGTGGAGCATACCGGCATACCGCGGCCCGCGATATAAGGGTTTGTGTCACACGTGTCTGGAGGAAAGTCGTTGATGACGTACGCGACGAGATTTCCGCGTTACACTTGTCATGACCAGGTAGTCATACTAATCAAACGCTTTTATCCTCCTATACCAGTTTTAATGTACACTTTGTTAAGGAGGCGATCACGAGAGCTCCCACACGTAGGTGGCTATATATATATATATATATATATATATATATATATATATTTTAGTTGGCTCCATTTCGGACATAAAGGCAACCAGCAGAAACTGCAACGCTCCACGCAAGCAATAAAGTGATTTTCTCGGGCAGGAAATCGACAGCCGGCTCTGAAAATTGATTGCACGATGCCCGATCACCTTTCCCAGGGAGCAGCAGATACCATACTTGCGTTCATCGACGTGATCTGGGTAACGTCTATACCTTCTGAATCGAGGAAATGTATTGGCGTTCATTTTCTCGAAACCCGATAAACTGGAAAACGAGAATTAAGTGCTGAAGGTTTGCTTAAATTGTACTGACGTTGCGCGTCTGTTTCGTGAATAGAAGGCGTAGATCACTACAAACAGGCTTGCTTATTTTTTGGAGGCTGTGCTGATGTAGAACTCGACGAAATGATTCCCAAATCTCTGGCTGATTTTACGACCAACCGAATATTCCAAGGACGTTTAATAACTCTGCTTTCACGCCTGTGCATTCTCGAAACGTGGCGTCAAAGGGACGTATATGCAGCCCAAGTCTCCTTGGCGTAAAAATGAAATCCCTATAGCATATATTACCAAGTTCTCTAATGCACTCATTATATCTGGATGATGCGCAAATGGCGCACCATTATTCAACATGAAATTGGAAGACTCAAATAACTTGATATACACTCACGCAATAGCTGTCTGGTAAACTTTTTTCCTCAACTAAGAACCACATTTACTGTTTCATTTCGCGAAAAAAAGTATTCGACAAGATCTCATCCTGAGGCTAAACAAAGGCGGGCTGCCGTTGAGACACGAATACAAGTTCCTGCGTGTTCGTTTAGAAAAGGTTAAACATTCTCGCACTTGTAGATAGTCTGAATGCTAAAACGGAGGAAACAGCATCCTTTATGTGCTGTCCGGGAAGCGCTGGTGGTCTGACCATAAGTTCTAACCAAACATCTACCGATAATTAGTATATTAGATCATGCTAGCTCATAGTACGGCTCAGCCATACTCTTGCAACTTTTGTGACTAGGTGCTGGTCCTAATGAATATAAGAACAGCGCAACAGACAAAGGCTGACGAAGATAACACACACAGCGGAGACTTTGAACAATGTTTACTAGCGGAGCGATTTACATACATATGTGAAAAAGGTCTCTGAAAACGCGACTTCGATAAAGAGGTCATCATGTTTCTACAGGAAAAGCTTAACTTAGTAACTATTCACGATCCTTTCCTGGTAAGAGAGTCGGACGCGGTCATTAGGTTTTTGAAGAACAATGACAAAGGACTGAAGCCTTTCTCGATAGGTGTGAAATATTTGTATTATTCGCTTCCACATAGCATGATGCTTCAGTACCTAGAAGAATGCATTGATACCTTTGGGTCGACAGCGTTCCAGAACGCGTCAGGTATGTGGATCCGTGCTTTTCTTGAATTATTATCGTTTTATCTGAAGTCAACGTTCACATCTTCGAACGAGCAACATTTCATTAAAAAAAGTGGAGCTTGCATAGATTCTTGTTCGGCTGCAGTCGTCAGTGACATCTTTCTCTCATATAAGGACCGCCACATTTTAAAAATCTTGACTTGTCTGTTGTGGTGAAGGTCTATACGTTTGTCGATGATTTCACAGTGTTTGTTGATTGCTCGGATGCCGATTTTGAAGTTGTCCCTAGACTTGCAAGTTTGTTTAAGCATCACTTGCATCCACTGAAACTTACGCATGAGTTACCTTCCGGCAATTCGATTAGGTTCTTAGACCTAAAGATCTGTTCTTTAAGGAATCATTTGTGCTGGCTGTTCTCACTGAGAAGTGGAAAACCCCTTTCAGCTTTGCACTCAGCTGATTCTAAACTGGTGAAAAGAGGCATCATTAATGTTTGCCTCGTTAACGCTCTTAGGAGGTCATGCCCGCACTCAATGCAACGCGATTTCCAAGGACAGGTCGAGTGCCTCTTAAGCGCTGGTCACACGAATGACCTGATTTCTGCTGTAGCGGGAAAACTTTTGAAGCAAATCAAGTATCAAGGAGGGAAAACTCAGCCTAAAAATTCGCCAGTTCCTCAGAACTTTGTTGCAGTCCCTTATCTGCACAACGTTTTGCATAGGCTGAAAAAAAATGGGCAACGTGCTGGCGTCACTGTTGTCTTTTCCGCTCCGGAAAAGCTATGAAAGCTTTGTAAGTTGGTGAATGCACCAGATTCAAATAGTGTTAGATGCTCTGTGAAACACAGAACGTGCTTCGTTCCTTGTGCTACCGCCGTCGTGTGTCTGCTTCCGTTGTCCTGCGGAAAGAAATGCATACGGCAAAGCGGAATGTGCTTGAATGACCGTTTAATAGAGCATCATAACAATGTGCACAATGCGGTTCAAGGACAACTCCGAATTCACTGCCGTGACTGCGGCTGCGTGCAACTCTTTGAGCTTTGCGACAAGCACCGCTTAAACAGACAAGCACCGCTCGCAGGCCAAGCGTGAGATCATTGAGACTTATTACATAAGAAAGTTTGCCAGCAGATGTGTAAGTTCCCTTTCAGTTGCTCTATTGCAAAAAAAAATAAAGTTGATCCCTCCGTCATATGATTCGCTATAACACGAAAGTAAAACATGCCCGTACAGAGGAAATTGAATGTTTATTGTACATTGATGCCGGAGAGTTTGCACAACGTATAACGTGGATATACCCATGTTCACGCTTGGTGTTACATCTCCATCCCTCGACTAACGCCCATGATCAGCGATTAGACAAACCATTGCGGTAGTTGTAGATGTTAACGGCCAGAGCGTAATCAGAGAAAGAGGCTTGAAGCCACAAGAGCGTTGCTATTGGGACGCAGAGCTTGGGCTAAGGTCGCCATCCCGCGGCATGTTAAATTGTCATTGAACGCCACGGTCGGACTAGAAGGAAACGCTAAGCGCGTCGTGTCGCCCTAGTAGCCCGACCGCGATTTTTTCTCAGGGCGAGCGTAAGCGAGGAACGCGGTATTACAGCCACTTGAGGGAGGCGCGCGTCGCATTTTTGCATTTGATGGACGATATGATTGAGGCCGACGCTTGGCCTAAGGTCGCCACCTCGCGGTGCGTTAAGGCGTTGCCAAAGTTGCATTTCTAGTGAAAACGCGCCAACTGGGACGGACGCGTAGCAACACGCATTGCAGGTGCTTATCGCGAAAGCCACAGTAATCATGAATTACTTTACTGCTCGTAGAGCGCGGCACCACCCCGCTGAGCAGGAGCACTGTGATGAAAGTGGTAGATATAAAAGGCGCGTTCGTAAAGCAGTCTGAGTATGTGGCCGTGGCGCAGTAGAAAGCGTGCTCGGCATCTATTGTTCCGGACCTAGAGGTCATAGGTTCGACGCCTGTTGACGGAACTTTTTTTCTTTGACATCTGAGTGCACATTTTTTCAACTTCATTTCCGTGACGGAAATAGGTCACTGAAGTCTTGGTGGGCCCCGGCATAAAACACTTTCGTGTTAAAAAAGGTTGCGTATCTTGATCAAATTACAGTTGTGTACTGGCTGCCTGCTGAATCAACAAGTCACAAGAGTTTTGCTGGTATTGATATCGCAGTGGTTGTTAACTGCACCCTTCTACGCATGCCAGCTTTTTGCACATATATATGTACCGTACTCACGGATTGAAATAGGACAATTTAGAGCTGAGTAAATCACATAATTTCGTTTCCACCGTCTTCAGTTCGGGTCATATCGATGTAATTTCAATCGAACGCATGGATAACAGTGAACATTATCTTTACAGACCATATTTGTTGCGACATGACGTGGTTATGTCGAGCAATTGTGCATACCAGTCGTTGTACTAAAAATATGATGTTTTGTTTGAATCCGCGAGTACTGTACATCGCTCCGCTATTAAACATTATTGCAAGTGGGCGCTGTGTGTGGTATCTTCGTCAGCCTTTGTCTGCTACGCTGTTCTTATATTCATTTATGTCCTACCAACCTGCCCAAGTTTACACGCTTCATGGCCATAATGGTTACCCTTAGCGAACGGCGCCTACTCAACCTAGCTTACTATTACACTCTAAGAACTGAGAGAGTGCCGGGCACTCTCTTTGGAAGAGTACATTCTTGTCTGATATTGAACTCTCTTTTCCAGGGTAAATCACCTCTTTTTTGAGGCAGAGCATACTAACGCCACCAGAAAGAGTCAAAGTACTCCACCCCAACAGAGTAACGCAACCCTGGCCGAAGCAGAGTAGCATGACCCCACCGAAGGGACTAGTAGTACACCTCACGAAAAAAAAAGCAGAACTCGGGCCAATACTGGGCTTTAGAAGTGCTTTTAACAATTTTCAGCAGGCACAGACCGTAATTACGGCTAAACGACTAGCACTACGACAAAAAAAAAGAAAAAGACCGCCTAGTGAGACTCGAGCCCACGACTTTCAGACGCATATGAGATTGCGAGTCTGACACGCTACCACTGCCACACTGAGATATCGCATATGAGCGCTTATTTCTTCATGTCGCAAGTAATTTCGCTGACCTGTCTTCATTTTCTTGTTGAGACACACAGATCTGTGTGTCCACACGTGCGACAACCAAGCGGACTGTACTTCATGGGAATGTTTTGTGCTTCGCAAGATCAGAACGTCAATCCGACACGTTTTGCAGTAAAAAAGATTAGCGTAACCGAAGGTATGTGCGGCAATCGCACTGACTCGCTAAGCGGTTAGTCCTTTCTGTTTCAGAAACATCGCACTTCTGAACAAGTTGGTTTTCATCACTGCCTAGGACATATTTTCGGTCATTCTTGGTCACATTCCGCGACTACAGCCATGATGCTTCACTGTAGTGGTACCGTACATTAGGCATACGGCAGCATCCTCCGTGCGCGACGTTCGTAGCGAGAAACATGAATATTGATATACGAAGAATGTAATAACCGTTTCAATTGAGCTTCAATCGTGGTCGATTCGATGAGGTCACATTAGCTTATTTAACTACGCAAATCCGAAGCCAAAACGCCGATATTAAGAGTTTCAAGTGCCTTCGAGTGCGCTGAAATTCGCATGGGAGGCGCTGGAAACGCTGTTCTTTTAAATGTGAAGCATCTTATGGCGAAGTTCAATCCGGTGGTGGTGTGCAGCTGACCACCCTTACTGCGCATGCGCATACCCTCTCCACGCACCTCCTCTCCTACGATCCCTCTCTCTCTCCTCTAGGCATCCCTCCCGCGTGGTTTGTACAACCATTGCGCATGCGCGTCCCCTCACCCTCCGTCTCCTCTCCTATGCTTCCCCTCTCTCTCTCCTCTAGGCATCCCTCTCCGCGCTGTCCACACCCCCCACTGCGCATGCGCTTTCCCTCCCCCCCTCTCTCACGCTCCCCCTCTCTCGCTGACACAGACAGCGTCTGCTAGCGAGTTTCTTGATTGAAAAAACCGACTGCTCGCGCTGCACAACCGTTCAACGCCGACGCAGGCAGCGTCTGCTAGCGAGTTTCTTGATCAATCGTTCACTGGCCAGTGGCCACCCCGTATATATAAGCACTGGATCTTGACCTGCAAGGTTGTGCCGGTGGGAGATTTCTCCTGTGCGTTGTCGAACGATAAAAATTCGCAGCGTGCGCGTTAACTAAAAGCGGACTGCGGGTCTCTGTGTCTAATCGGAGTCTTCTGTCTCTCATTGCCCATTAGCAGCGATTGGCATGTTCCAGTAGGAAACACTGGTACATCACCGCGTGATTGCACCTCGCCAGCTTTTTCTCCTTCGCAACGCCGCGATGAGCGCCAGCGTCAACGCCGCCGCCAGTGTAAGCGTTAGCGCCCGCTGCTTCGCATCTACACATGGCTCCTTTTAGTGGGAGATGGTGCAATTTTTTTTATGAGTCGTCTCCAGCGCCACAACAACTGTAGTACACTTTACTGCATATGTTTGTCTTTATTAAGAACTGGTCATCCCTCGCGATGTGCCGGCACATCGATATATAGATCTGGGGCAGGAGTATAACCGCGTTTTATTCTCTCATTCCTGAAGAGTATATGGGCATTCCACTCTCTCAGAGAGAGGTAGAGTATAAACCACATTTACTATCTCCTTTCAAACAGAGTGAACAATGCTTTCACTCCATCCGATGCTTCGCGAGAGTAGAACACTCTGACGAGTAACTCGTCATTTTTACTCCTGCGATACCCTCATCAGTTTTTGGGGTGTAGTTTCTATTCGGAGAGTAACTGAGCCATCCTTAAGGCCTAGATATAGTCCGGCGTAACGTGTACGCGCGACCACGCGCGACGCGGTTAAGCTACGCCGGCAAAAACTGGAGAACTTATAGTCGGGCGACACGGCGTAGCCGGCGCGCCCGGCGACATTCGGCGAGCTCCGCGCGGCCGGCGCAGAGTTGAGCATGTTCCTATTTCACGCGCTCCGCGCGCCGACGCGAGACCACAATGCATTGCGTGCTGCCGCGCCGCTGGCCAGAAGTGCAAAATGGCGGCGTGCGGTGAGAGTCCAGAAAGTTCGGTCCCGGTCTTGTCAACGCCCGGGAATGATCACAGCATGCCCACAGCCGAGGATGCGGTGATTGAGTGCCTGCTGTAGGGGATAAGGAGTAATCCTTGTGTTTACGACGTCAATCGCTTGGATTACCGCGACGGGGAAAGAAAAAAATAACGCCTGGGAAGCCATACGGAAACAGTGCGGTCTCGCCACTGGTAAGCTGCATTTCGCGCTCAATTTTAGTCGATGGGGATAATTGTCCCGGTAGAACTGGTCAGACTTTGTCACGTCGTTCTTCCTTTCTGAATCGCAGTTGACCAATGCCTCAAACTATGGAAAAAAACTACCATCTCCCGCTAAAGGGAACCATGTGTGGATGCGAAGCAGCGGGGAGATAATTACATTTGAGCGCGAGGAACGTCGCCGCTCTCATTTCACGGCAGCCGTCCGGGCGCTCATCGCGGCATTGCAGAGGAGAGATAATGAGGTGCGCGCGCTCCGTCATTTTTATACCGACGTATACCGTGGCACCCCCAGCGGAGTATGCAGCTGTCACACCATCTGTCGTGCGCGCCGCTCCGTAGAGGATTCCTAGAGGAGAGAACGGGGGGGACCGTAGGAGAGGAGAGAGAGTGGACGTGCATGCACTGTGGGGGTGTGGGACGCGGGAGCCGCTCCGTAGTGTAGAGGATTCCTAGAGGAGAGAGGGGAAGAGGGCGCGCATGCGCTGTGGGACGCCGGAGCTGCTCCGTAGAGTAGAGGATACCTAGAGGAGAGAGCGGGAGAGGACGTGGATGCGCTGTGGGACGCCGGAGCCGCTCCGTTGAGTGGATGATTCCTAGAGTAGAAAAGGGGGTGAGCGCAGCAGAGGATAGGGGGAGGGGGACGCTCCGTAGAGTAGAGGATTCCTAGAGGAGAGAAAGGGGAGGGGACGTGCATGCGCTGTGGTGGTGTGGGACGGACTAAGCCCCCTCCAAACACATGCAAGCAAGATCAAGGAATGGGGTCAACCTGGGCGACAGACACCACCTGCCTAGCCATTGCTAAGCAGCCTCTCTGTGCTCTCGGCAATGACTCAAGGAATGGGGTCAACCTGGGCGACAGACACCACCTGCCTAGCCATTGCTAAGCAGCCTCTCTGTGCTCTCGGCCATGACTCTCATGACTGTGATAGGGTTGACGGCCCTCATATTACTACAGTGTTCTGGTTCACCTAATGGGTGCTTCCCTACTTCATGAAAGTGGCCGGACGCGGGACGGGGGGAGGGACGGACAGAGCCCCCGAGCATAAGATGCTTCGCATCTAAAAACTACGTGATAGATTCAACAGAGAGAGGAAGTTGATAGAGCAGTCGAAAAGGAGCGGGGCTGGCTACATCGCGAAGCGCAGCTGGGAGTTCCTGTCTGCCATGGAATTTTACAAGGACTGTGGACGCATGCGACCGTGAGTTTTCTGTCTTTTAGTTAATAATTGAGTGCTTTCGATGATTGTCGGGTGGTTGTATTGTTTCATGTGGAGGCCATGTGCGCTGTGGTACGGTTTAATAATCCGCTATAAGCTAGCATTTTTATAACAATAAAATCGTTAGTTCGGGGAACTATGTTGATGTAGAACTGCTAAAACTGCTATTGTTTTCTATGCTGCTTACGCGCCGATAACGTTGCTAATTCGTATCATTCTGCTTCTATAGAAGCAAACATATTGTAAGCAAGACTGCTCGAGTTGCACAATTATGAGTTGCGAGCTGCTTGTTAGACGTGATTAACCACACAACAGCCGTGGCAACTGCTCATAGCAACAGCTAGCACTCCAGTGAGTCAACAGTGTGTCATAGTGCAGGTCCTTGCAGTGTTTTGCAGTGCTTTTGACACAATTCTCCCCCCCTCCGCCCCTTGTTGGCCTGATGGACACTGCCCAATGCACTCTTGCTGCCGCGCCTCGGAACACTCGGGTGCCGTAATTTGTTGGTGTTTCCGTTTTACTATGACCTTTCCTAATTTCCCAACGCATCTCCACGAGTTCTCGTATTCTTCAAGGCTCCTACGTGCGTGTTGCTCCACTCATATTTAACTCGTGGCCCGATTTTTTTCCCCAGGACCGTATATAACGTGTGTACTTCGCAAGAAGTGGCAAGCCAGGACATCACTGTTGAGGAGCTAGTGAGCGGCATATTCGGCACTGGCAGCGGAGGAAACTGGTCAACCAGACCAGCGCTGCAACGGCCAGGCTGCGCTACAAATTGATGAGCCTACTGAACTCAAGCCATCCATCTCACAGAAAAAACGTAAAAAAACTGAGAATTTTGATGAAGAACTCCTAAACCACCTTCAAAAAACAATGACAGAAAATGAGTCTTTTGGCGTCTCTATTGGGTGCACATTAGACAGGTTTCCCAGGCCAGTAGCAGCCAAGTGTAAAGCACGCTTAATGGAGGTAATTTCAGAATTTGACATTTTATGAAATGCTATCATTACTTTTCTAGACAACACCCTTCTATTCTTTTTGCCATTTGTGTAGGAACCCTGTACATTTATAGCTTTTACTTTTACACCATTCCTCACAGCTTTTTTAAAGAAGCATAAGAGTGATCTTCTGTGAGAATTAAGTTTGCCAAAGAATGAGAAGTGTACTTTAATTTTCCCTCACTATTCACTGCCAATGTATCTTTTCCTTTTGTGTTGTCATACAGTGATCTCATTTTCTGATTCACAATGCTTTTTTATAAGTGTCCTTTGTTCAATGTGTACTCCACAAATGTGGTTTAGATGGCTTTTACTTACCTGTATGTGTGCATCTGGCCTGTATTTTTACCATACAAGGCTGCATCACACCTATTATTTACTAGAGTGCAGTATAGCACTCACTGTGCCTTGAAGTTGTTCTAGTAAGTTCTAGCAAGCATTTAGTCATTTGGGCTGAAAAACATTCCACAGCACGAGCCCCACCAAGATTAGGTTGATGCTTCCCGGGTTCTATTTTACCTCCTGTTTGAGCTTACTCATGGATACTCATGGGTGCAGTTAGTTTGTATTTTCGTAATATTAGGGTGCAGCCCCATTCTGTACTTCTGAGTGCAATAAATTTCTCCTTTTGACTTAACGTGAGAATGCTGTTCTACTCGTGTTTTTATGCATTAAATTTACTTCGTGTAGTGTGTACTGCACGAATGTGATTTAGATTGCTTTTACGTGCCTGTGTACTACTTGCCTGTGCCGTGTACTACTTTTACTATACAAGGCTGCATCTCGCCTAGTATTTCTAAGGGTGCAATATAGTGCTCACTGTGCCTTAATTAAAGGATGCTGTCCTAGTCAGTATATTTAGAAATACGTGTTAAGAACCAATATGCAGCACAGGTCCTCAACCACTCAGTCATAGGCGTGCCCACGAGGGGTGGAGTGAGGGGGGCAGGGGGGATGCAGTACCCCTTTATCACATAATAGAGGGGTGCAAAGCCTGCCCTATACTTTGACTTAGCAAGGGAAGGGGGGAGCACTGTGATGAACCTTCGCTTCCCCCCTTCCTGATGGGGAACCGTGCACGCGGCTCTTCTCAGTTTCTATTTGACCGCCTATTCCTTTACAGTGACCTGTTTCAAACTTGCTGCTGTTCTTACTGTAATGCTATGGTGGCAAAGTGATGCTCGCATGTGCTATGCGTGAGTATTTCATCCTGCTACTGTTACATTTAAAAACGAAATAAACATGAAGCTTATATACTTGGAAGTTTATTTATTTGGAACACACTTCACGTACCGATGTGACTAGACGAAGCAGCTTTAGAAACACAAAAAAATGAATGGTTACATTGTTCGTGCATATATACACAGCAACAGTGTACACTGTGATGTGGAAGAAAACAACGCAATTCTAAACATTGTACACACTTACGCAGTGCTAAAGGATAAGGCATGAAGTGAACAGTAGCGATGCAATTTATGAAATATGCATGCCATTATTTTAATTGCAGAAGGCTTTGTGACAGTTTGATGTAAAAAAAAGTAGGCGGTAAATTGAAAAATAAAATTTGACAACGTACGCTTAACATAAAAAAATATAAAAACAAGAATTTCAAATGACGTACACTGACTTAGCTTCGCCTAATTACTTTTACCTGCCACGGCACAGAGCCAGCAGCTGACAAAAAGTAATTGGAAATTTCATCCCTGAGTTGCATGGCTGCTGGAGAACGATTACTGGTAGGCACTGCAGTGGCCCCAATAGATGTGACTGCACTTCTCCAAGACCCGTCCTGTATTAGATCGCCGCTCACTTCATCAGCGTAGCCATCAGGGCAATATGCGCTGTCTGCCATTGAGAAGTTGTGCAGGCACACTGCTGCCTTCACCATGTCCGTGAGGAGCTCTGGTGAACCCGTGACAGTGCCAAGAAAAGCTCTCCATCGCGACACAAGTATTCCGAAGGCGTTTTCCACGCATCGTCTCGCCCTTGAGAGGCGATAATTAAATATCCTTTTCCTGTCGTCCAACTGTCTTCCTGGGAACGGGCGCATTAAATATGTACGCAACGGAAAAGCTGCATCACCTACCATAAAAAATGGCCAACCATTCACTGCTGAAGGGAGCTGCAGGCTCTTTGGCTCAAAAACTTTTCTGATGGAGCTTTCAATAAAAAAAGCACCGTCGGAAATCCTCCCTTGGGCGCCGACATCGACAAGGACAACCCGGTAATCGGCATCGGCCACGGCCAGCATAACGATGTGGTAGAATCCTTTGTAGTTAAAATAATCTGACCCGCTGTTTCGCGGGCACTGCATAGCAAAATGCTTGCCATCAATGCAACCAACTACGTTAGGGAAATTCCACTGCGAGCTGAATCCTTGATGGATTTTCTCCCATTCGGCAGGTGTTGGGTGCTTCAGTACGAGCGCCGATAGGCAGCCCCATATCGCCGGGAGCGTTTCCTCCAATATGCCGGCTACCGTTTTTGAGTGCATGCAGTAGCTCATCGCAATGTCTTGTACTGAGCCCCCTGTTGCCAGGAACCTGGAAAATCAAGAGCAGTAAACTTGCATGACACGTGACACAAATGGTCCCGAATTTTCGCATACAATTCCTCTTTCAGTACAGAGTATTACAATTTATAAACACATAATAAAACGTAACGCTTGGCAACAAAGAAACTACTGAGAAGTGCTACTCACCTTAGCGTCACCGCCAGCCTTTCCGCAGGGCGTATCGGTCGCCTGTGGTTGGGTGCATGTATGATCCGCTCATAGACGAGGTTCAATAGCTCATCAAACTTCGCCTTGGTCATTCTGCAAAATCAACGTGCAGTGTTTGGGATGTAACTTAAGAACCTCCACAGCAAAATATGAAGGACCCCGTAGTCCAACATCACTTTGATTTTGACCATATGGGGTTCTTTTTGCACACGCGCGTATTTTTTTTCTTATTCCACATTCATCGAAATAAACCACCACGTCAGAGAGCAGCATGCCACTGAGCCGTTGCAACAGGCTTTCATGCGAGAATTTGCAAACACCTAACCCACTTTTCCTGTGCTTACTTTGCTACTGTATTACCGTCATTAAGTCAGAAAATAATGACGAAAATTAACAAAGAATTCGTGCGGCCGGGACAACAACACAACGAGACAGATTGTCATCGAAGTTTCAATAGCCGAACGTACAGTGACACCCAAGGAAAGTTTCTGGTATATTTATTTCTATTAATTATTTTTGCATGCCTTTGCTCCAGAGAATAGCACTATTTTCATCAAATACGTCTCCCAGCAGTCTCTTACCTGAAGTATTTAAAGTGGTACTCTGGGTCCACTTGGCGTAACTCCTGTACTAGCTGATGGTAGGCGCCGTGATGAGGGCGTTCGTCGAAAAGTTCTCGGATATACATCGTCCGTTTTCGTTTCCGTCGCAAACGATGCACTAGTAGGACTAGTGCTATCTTCTGGCTCTGAGGACGAGTTAATGTCATGCCAGCAACGGAGCCGTTTTCGAAGAACACTGGAACAATGCACTGAGCGCGGAAAAGCGCGCGCGAAACTGAAAAAAAGCGCGACCGCGGCCGCGGGTCAGGTGGAGACTGCGCATGCGCTACAGAATCAGCTGATTGCCGCAGCTGTCCAAGTGAGGGACTTGGCAAGCAGATGGCGCTGGCTTCGCGCAAGGTGTGTCGGCGCACGCGCGCGACTGTAGGGTGAAAAATCGCGGAGCTGGCTGGCGTAGCCGGCGTCGCGTAGCGGACCCCGTAGCGCGCGACTTCGTGCGCTGAGCGCGCCGGACTATATCTAGGCCTTTAGAAAACAGGAGAACGCAGCTCACGCTGACGTACGCTTAGGATATGACCAGATATGACATATAATTGTCATTAACTCACAAAATAAACTACACCTTTTCACAACCCAAATGCTGGTAGACCATCTATGTTCTGCTTGAAAATAAAAGTAGTGAGTTTAACATCCCTACTGAAACCCTTTGAGTTATGAAATTGCCAACAAGGTTACCTTCTTCGAAGTATCCCACAGAATTTGTTGATATTTCACTGGCACACCTAAAAAAGAAGGCACAACACTAGACACATACGGTAACAAGGTCGACGTCTGGACGAATTGGTAAGCGCTCGTGCAGTCTACTTCTTCGTCTGTGTTTCTTAGGCTGTAATAGCTTCTATGAAACAGCCATATACTACAGAAATTTCACACAATGCAAGAAACGTTCACCGCTTACAGGAAATTTTACACCAATTGTTCAAAAAATCATTCTTATGGGACAAGCAATGAGGTTGTAGGTTCGCTTGTGGCACACTTAGACTATCATAATTTATTAGCTTTGACTGCTTATTTTTATGCCTCGAGGAGAACAGTAAAGAGGCTATGACCACGAAACACTAAAATTATTAGTTCATACTAGTTCCTTACGGTGGTAGGCCACCTTCAAAAGTCAATTTTTTTTTCGCGAGATCAATTTTCAGGTTTTTGTTTTTTTTTGCACGCCCAAACATTCAAAAATATTTGGCAACAAAATTTATGCTCCTATCGTCATTATAATGCGAGTTACAGCAAGTTTTCTATACCACATGCTCCTATAGCGAAACTGAAACCACATTGCGTTGGTTTCGAAAGTATATGTTTAGAAGAATGGAGCGTTGGGTGAGTTGGTATTGCATTGTGAATGGCATTTTGCGCAAAAAGGACACACGAACACGAAAGGAAGAAACCACGAGACTAGCGCTGTTTCGTCTATATTAATGATATTCAAAATACTTTATACATTTTATTGTGACTGTTATATAAGAGGATGTCATTAAATACAACTTTATGTTTCTAATTGTTCTTAAATCTCTAAAAAACGGCCACAAGGGGGACGGACGACGCTCGTCGTTTTTCTGAAAATAACAATTTGCTCCAAATGATGCGACGCAAGCTTTCATAACTTTTTTCTCAGCGTATACTTTGAACTGAAATTTTGCACAATGATTTACAACATATATATTTGTGTATTTAACTAGAATAAAAAAAATTCATAGAATATTTTTCAATTCACAGCTGAATTCTCAAACAGGTTCAGTCTAAATTGGCTCTTTTTTCCCATTTTTTTCGGTTTTTTAACATTACTTCCTTGATATTTACTGCATAATATTTATCCTAGTTCACTGCATAGTTGCAGCCATTAGTTACACAAATGCCAAAGCTTTACTGAATAAAGCCACCCATTAGTCACTTATCACAGCTGGCGTCGCGGCCATTTTAGTTGCAATTTTTGACGAATATTACCTCCCAATAAATAAATAATCAATATTTTGCACTGTAAATGGCTGGGTAAGTTGAAGAAGACATGCTTGTTTTGAGGAAAAAGTTATTTCAACGCTGGCTGCTCTTAAAAAAAAAATTTGTTTTTGAGTGGCCTACCACCCTAAAGGGATACTAAAGTAGAATGTGAAAATTCAGCAAAATGCCGAAGGTGAATTTTCAGTGTGTGATTTCATCGCAAATGAGTCACTTATCGAAGTTTTCAGCGGCTGGTCTTATTTTCTACGTTTTTGTGAGCATGCGTGAAGCCACTCGGCCCATGCCAGCAGACAGTCGTGACACCGTGACTCCCTCATATTTCATCAGCTTTGTTGAGGCAGACAGGCAGTTATTACGGCTGCACCGAGGCACCGTAGTTGGTCGCGTTGTGTTTACCCATGTGGTCGGCGTTCGACCACTGCGCCGTTCGTTTTCTGCGCGATAAGGCACCGCATGTGTGCTATATTGTCACGTGGTCGTGACGTCGACGAAGGCAGCAGTCGGCGAGTTAAAGAAGAAACTCTTTATTTTGGCCGAACTTGTGGCCGGGAAGCTGAAGGTCAGACTACAGCAATACACGCTGGCACTGAGAGCGGCGAACAGAGCGTCGGCCGTCGATAATCTGATCATCGCTAGAACGCTCCGGCTTTTATACATCACGCGTCGAACATTCTAGCCATATCACTGGTCGTCGTGCAAGCTCTGGAATAAGCTAGAGTGTTCGCGTCCTGCGTGCAATCTTAACACAACGATCTACAATAATCGTGAAGCTTCTAGAACATACAGCCGCGGTTTTCGCTGAGCATGCGGACAGTCTTTGTGGGCGAAAACCGAGTACAACAAGAATGAAAATAAGAAACGCGCGTGGCAATGCCCCCCTCTGAAAAAGCATCGTCCCGATGCTTAAAAAGAACACGGGGGAAAAATACATGCAACAAGAAATCACAAGAATAAAGAAAGAATTACAATAGTAAAGCAATAAGTCCAGTCGTCAGGTTCGCTAACGCGTGTAATACGGCTTGAGGCGCACGACATGGACAACTTCAGGTCGCGCACGGCGATGTTGAGATTTCGTAATGCCGTCCGGGATGACCTCGTAGTCCAGAGCACGGTGTTAGAAGTATTATAGGTGGACCAACGGCGCCCCCAGAAACGATGAACTTCGGTCCTCGTTTTGTGGAAAGGGCGCGAGATGGCGCCAAAGTACCCGTGGCCGATCCGAGGAATGGATGGTCGCTTCGGGGCCGCGAACGCCGCTCCAAATAAATAAAAAAAAGTCTGCATTCGCTCTATAACGAGCATAAAAATGAATAAATAAACAAAAAAGATACGAACAAATCCTAGATACTGACCACACAGCCGTAGATATCTGTGGAATATGTTCAATTCACCACCTCGATGGTTCGCGATAGGCGGATGCTTTCGCATTCGGACATGTGAAATCGTGCCGAATGCGACATGTGTGGACATGTGAAATTTAAGCGTATTACAGTGAAGTCGCGGTAAAATATTGCCACGCGCGTTTCTAATTTTCACAGTTGCTGTATTCGGTTTTCGCCGACAAAGACTGTCAGCAATGCTCAGCGCAAACCGCGCCTCTTTGTTCTAGAAGCTTCCCGATTATTGTAGATCATTTTGTTAAGATTGCACGCAAGACGCG
Source organism: Rhipicephalus appendiculatus (assembly GCA_030522465.1). Lineage (NCBI taxonomy): Eukaryota > Metazoa > Arthropoda > Arachnida > Ixodida > Ixodidae > Rhipicephalus > Rhipicephalus appendiculatus. Next base: position 362 of record JALIZH010030633.1, on the reverse strand, counting down.
AACACTCGAGCTTATTCCAGAGCTTGCGCGACAACCAGTGATAAGGCTGGAATATTCGACGCCACACGTATAAATGCCGACGCACTTCACCGCTCGTCAGTTGATCGACGGCCGACGCTCCGTTCGCCGCTATCTGTGCCAGTGTGCATAGCTGTAATCTGACTTTACGTTTCACGGCCACAAGTTCGGCAAAATAAACAGTTTCTTCTTTGACCCGCTGACTGTTCCGTTCGTCGACGTCACGACCACGTGACAATATGACAGAGGTTAGTTTTGTTTGTTTAAATACTGTTTACATAGAGAAAAATAACGTATTAGCCGTACTATTGCAGCAGAAAAACGTACTGTCGATTGCTGTCGCA